>JTDE01004188.1:9754-21506 GCA_014338405.1 Paragonimus skrjabini miyazakii
CCTGTATAAGAGAGACAGATGAAAACCGGCTTTTTCCTCCGCTGTCTGGACCACAAGGCGGCTATCTGAGAGGATCCGTGAACACCCACCGAAATAGCTTCGCCACGGTTCGAGGAAGCCTACTTCCTGTTCAATTGGCTCCCATTTACTTGACACTGGTCACCGAATAAATCCGGATGAAGCGTTCTGAGTCATCTACAAGGTTCGTCAATCCTGTTCCAGAGCTGTCAGAGTGCGATTGTTATCAACCGCCGAGGCTATTGCTATCAGACACCACAACCCCTGCCTATATGTCCAAAAACAATTCGTACGAATCCTCCATTTCCCCTGGCCAATCATTCCACATGCACTTGAAACCCGCGCAAGCGTGAACCACTCGACACTGATGAACGCATGCTCATGACAGGCATGTGTAACACTCCAACACATCCGCCAACACTACCGCCCTCACCCAGTAGACTGTGATCCGTACCACTCGTATGATTTTCTTTTTTGATGACCAATTTGACACGTTATAATTTTCATATATAACTCGCACTTACCCTATGTAATTGTAATAGGCTGACGAGAATTACAAAAAACAGCTGTTTGCAAAATTGACTTCTTACGATGTAATTACCATAAGAGTGATATACTGAAAACATGTTACTCTGCGGCCTCTTTTTATCATTCCACCGGGCATTTTTGGACAGTCCAAGTCATTCACGGTTACTGTCACAATACGAGAACTTAACAAATGTGTTTTGTACACGATTTTCTGAAGCAAATGCAACAGTGCAGTTTCGCATGGGCTACGTTGATCACAGTGTATACTCGTATCATGAATAGACCATTCTTCTCCGAAATGGTATCAAAATAACTGAACATAACATTGAGAACATGCATTGCTTCTTCTAAACCAAACAACAAAAAACAGCATTATAGATATGACTATCGAGGTGGGGTTGAAAATTTTAAAAAAATCAACAAACGGAATGCAGGACTGGGCTAAGCTACCGGGTCCATGGGAGTTTAAAGCCGCATACAACGGTTTTTGTGTACATAATACTGGTTTGTGACAGTTAATCAAGAGTGCCTTGATGTACCACAGGTTGTATGGATCAATATGACACTGTATATTACTGAATGTCGGTCCAAGATTAATCCGATGGCTTTTGGCCAGTGTATGTTTGGCGAGAGACGAAGTCGAAGATTTACGTGACCCCAGGACGAAGGAACTATGCTGCTCAACCACGTTCGGAACCCATTTTGGCAAATATCTCTTCATGTTGGAATCTAAACACTTGTCGATTCTGTCAGTGTAACTCTCCTTACGGTCACACAAAACGATATAGTGTGAGTCGGTGCCTATAGGTTGCTTCACTTTGATTGAACGTAAAGGTAGTTCGCGATTTCAGTTGCATTCTAGGTTAGTTTCACTGAGAACAAAGTGTTTTATGGCTACAAGAGAAGAAACGTCGCATTTCAATGGTAGTTCAATATAAGCTTTCTTATAGGCAACGGTCGACGCTTTGCATACTCCCCTTCGTTTTCGCTTGTATCTAAAACTAAATCGCATCGGGTATAAGTTATCTGGTAAGATAGTTGTCAATAGTTAAACTTCGTTGACTATCCAATCTAGTGAACGAATACTATGGCAAAAAGCCGTTCAACAAAACACGATCTCCATTGTCCAACTCACACGTTCTTACGCCACGTATGCAGTAGCGTTTATGAACCAGAATTCCAGTCTACAATATAGCCCACATGTCATGTGCATTTCTGTCTGGTTTGTGTGTATGGCTGATGTCTTCCGTCGTGAGTATTTTGCTTGTCATTCTTCGTTCGTTGTACCGATTTCGTTACGCGACGGTTCACGCGGTCGCCCGTGTTGTGCGCCATCCACTCGTTGTGGGCTTTTGGACATATCTTACGGCCACGTTGAGATATTTCGCCGTGTGTTGATACACTCTCACCTCCGATTTGGTCACCCATCACACTACGTCTATGGCCTGGAAACAATGTTCTACTGCATGCTCTTTCGTTCTTACTTGGTGTAAAGTTTGCAACACAAAGGTCGAATTCGCCACTCACTGTGTGTCGTGTTGGAACTTTCGAAAGCCTATGCAACCAGACCTTGTCACGTGATTCCAAACCACCTTCTCAAAGTTCTACAACTCACTCACAAGATGTGTCTATGGCTTGGCCATGTGACGAGTGGCTTTCAAATTGCTTTATCGGGAAACTTCCACAATCTTTCCGTAATATTTGCTTTTTATATAGTTCTTTCAATTTAAGATGCCTCAGTATCACTTCCGCCTGTCTTCATAACAAGTTACGACGTCCCGAATGGGATCTCTGGGTTCCGACAGCGGACAGGGTCGTGTGGTTAATATGTGCATGGGTAGACTGATAGGGAGATTACTTGATTCTTAGGATGGGATAGGGCACAGATGGGCCGACAGCTGGGAATGAAGAAGTCTAGTGCGCTTGGACGCGGTTACTAAGCTGCTCGGAGTCCGGGTTAACATATACAATACGTTCCATAACTGTGGGCCGGGCAGCAAAATCCAGAAGCCAGACTAAAGGGCTTATCCAACGAGTACGCTCCCTAACCGAGTTGGGTGATCGGACGGCGATGACACACCGCTGAAATCACAGTCAGATAATCGTGAGGGAAGGTGTACACGCATTTCCATTAAATTCTCTCAGTCCCAACATCCCAATGCTTTGACTACGGCGGTCCACGATCGATAATGCATGGCTGTTCACATACGTCCCCGTGATCGTCTCAGCGTTTGAAAGCCAATGCTGGATTGGGAACCAGCATGCTCTGTGAAATGCAAACGGACTAGGTAAAAATATATTTCCCTAACAGATTGTGCCATCCCGATAGTTGTTTTACCGACCAATAGATAATGAAAGGCTGCGTTCACGAACGAAACAGATTTACAGATCACTAAAAGGTTGATCAAAACCTAGTAATTTTTCCATAGAATTTGATCTGGTCTCAGCATGATAAATTGATCCAGACCAAGTAGTGTGCAGCTACTGTCCAGCAAACCGAACTGAACTGTGAACAGTGTGATCCAACATAACTCACCATGACCATAATCAGGTGGATAGACAGACAAACATACAGATGCATCAAACTAGTCACCACAGCATTCACATGTATCAACATGTTATCCTAGTTGTAATCGCCTAACCCAAGCCCGTACGATGTGAATGTTTTGGGTCGATCCAAACCAAACGGTCTTCACATCCTGGATATATCGTTTTTCTGGACGAAGTCGATATCCAGAAAACAAAGCACCTCGGTGTGGACATTTTTTTAACGCAGAATAGCGTGCCTCAGATTCTGTGGAAAAAGTGTTAGGTTTTGACCAATCTTTTAGTGATCCGTAAATCTGTTCATGAATGCAGCCCTTTATTATCTGTCGGCTGCTGAAAAAATCTGTCGTGATGGAACAATCCGTTGGGGAAATATTATATTTTACCTTGTCCACTTGCACTCACCTGCGTATGCTGGTTCTTTTACTGTCCGTCCTTTGGAATTCTGCATAGCCACCGGATTTTGTCGTTTACACTGGTCCACATACAGGGACCACCTATATGTGTGGTAGTGGGTTTTTCAACCATCGTAAATCACACTCCAAACCCCAGCCGCGACTACCTGTCCGGTAGGTGGTGGAGGTTTACAATACACTTGGCCTGTCAATTGAGCTTCTGGAAATCGTGGTCCATCAATCTGTTCAACACTTCAACATCTTCCGAGTCCATCAAAAATCGATCGTGTAGATACAGTATCTGCCTGAGAGGCATGAAAGTCCACCCATGTTTACAGCCGAGTCCATATGTTTTGCAAAACACTTTAACGTAACGAAACACACTACTCTTCAGATGATGTGTACAAATGACCATAATTTACGGTGTTCATTTCAATAGTGCGTACATTTATGAATCAGGACAAACCGAACGGTACCGTATTAATATAACTGAACCGGTACACTATTCTGACGAAAGAAATGTGACCGGTTAATGTGTTGAGGATTTGAACCTGTGAACATCTCCCCTATGGTGTTAAAATCAACCTAACAGTAAACCCGTGTTCGTCAGGCCGGGCTATGTTTTTGATTGTATGTCTATCATGGGGCTTAGGTGTTCTACCAAACAGCTGCTGTATTCGACCGGTGCTTAATCAACGAACCCGAGTGAAGATTGTTGACCTGATAGGATGCTTATAGCAAAACCAACCTTCTAAAAAACCAGAAACGTTGACTATGCAGGTGCTAACATACTACCCATGAGGTGGATAACAGACATTCTCGTCTTTGAACTTGTGTCAAAGTAGTAAGTCCTTAAAGCATATCGTTTGAAGTCTTAAAGTTAGTAAGAGTTGAAAGCTAAAAAACAACGCAGATATCAAACAGCAGCAAGCAATTAGTGTATCAAATACACAGTCTCATAGTGATCATCAAACAACAATGTGCGTTGAGAGATATGAACTAAAAAGTGTACAAATGATCTTCGCAGATGTGTCTCAAGAATTTACGGTTTTCTCGAAGTCACCTGAATAAAATCAACATAGATATTATTTTTGAATTGAACGCTAGTAACGATTAATTTTTGAAATTCCAACCGCGTTGTTCTCTCGTTTATTGTGTGATACCTAAGATTCACCTTTCCGTCATAAGCTATTGGAAAATTCGTTTGAAATCAACAATCAAAAGATGTTCATTTTGTGATATTTTAAGCCGATGTGGAATTTTTCATTCTTTCGGTTATTCTTCAACTGAAAACTCATCCCCTAGAAAGAATAATTTACACAAATGATTTTAGCATTCTTATGTTACAATATCACAACAGAAAAATTAGCCCTATGTGTCACTGGTGAGATGTTTCGTAGGATTGTATCATGAGAAAGTGGTTGCTGTTTTATAATCCAGCAGAAAAAAACAACTAGCCAGTGATACATTAGATGTAAACAATAATCCGTTTGGGAAAAAGTAAACCAATTTTTTCCTTTATTGTTGGCTGTGGAACTTATCCGTAACTGCCACTCGGCAACATGAAGTTGTATTCCCTATCCCCAAATATATTATCGTAATTATGATACCCTGGTATGTGAATTATTCACGTTTATCAGAAAAAAAGTTTAAGCCATGTCACCAGCCCCATTCATGATGTAACCTCTTACAATAAAAAGATTCATACAGTACTTCTTTTGCTCGTTATCTTCGATATATATAATTGCTATCCAAAGAATTTTTGCAATAACCCATATATCGGTATTATGTTAGCTTACTTTGACAAATAAAGCGTGAGAGTAGAGGGAGACTGGCAAGAAAGAAATCCTACCAGGTATGTCAAAACGACTTTCATCCGGTCAAACGTGAGACAGATATACAGATTTCGACTTACTACCTAGTGTATATAATAAAAATACGTCTTAGTTTATAATATTTCTTGCGTAGAGGAAGTATTAGATAGTCAAGAAGATGAGATAGATGTCATTAGGAGTAATAGATGTTTCAGAGGCCGTTAATGAAAAAAATACTAGGCCAAGGCGTTTAACTATGAACGACTAACAGCACTTGTGAAAAGTGATCCAGCTTGTTGTCAAGTGCAACGAAGTCTTACCATAGGCGGATAGACATCATAAGTGGAAGTTACTGGAGGCGATTCAAAATTACACACTATATTACACTAATAAATTCTTATTTTATTTAAGTGTGCATATCTTTTGATTTCATGATCAGCGATTAGCAAGTCTGGGAGAGTTATAGAACCCCCTCCGTAGATCTATTCACCAGTAGGAAGTAACTTAGCTAACCTGTATAAGTAGACTTCAACAGGGGGACCACTATTGATACAAACAAACTTTCACGAATAGCTTCCGGACGTCACTTTCCTTTAAGAAATAAAATGAGTGCTTCACATTTTCTCGGCAAATTTCTAACGTGACTAGCCAATTTTACAAAAAAGCTACTGAACCAAAAGCGAAAAACCGTCAATCATGCATAATCCCCGATTACTCACAAGGTGTTCCGCAAGTTGTGACTCATTAGTCAACCTATGCTATTATCCCGCCCAAAGGAACATGCATTCTGAGGACCGCTCAGCTAATCGATCCGACCATCAATCCATGGTTTGATTCCGTCATCCCAGATCTTTCCGGTCATCCAAAAACAGCACGAGATCAATGTCGTATTACTTCAACAATTCATATCGTAAATGATAACATCCTACATTTTGAGTCAGCTGTTAAGTGGAAATATCGAATTCGGGAGAAGATGGCTGATTCTCATCTAATCATCACAAAAGTTCGACTAATTAAGTTCGTATAGATTGAACATCACCCACAGCTGATCGCAGCTGTCGCATTCCCAGTTCGGACTGACAAATGAGGTCAACACAATTCAGAGAAGTTCAAATTCAATTCTGATAAACAAAGTCACTCGGTTACCTTAGATAGTGGAGAGAATCGGAGGAATGCGGTGAATTGCGAACATTTATCAGAATAGGTCTCTTAACTCAGTTTCCCCGTTAGGCTGTTACAATGTAGATTTGTCTGTATGCAATTACAGTCAATGAATATGGAGACCAGGAGGGAGGTTAGGAATGAGAGAAAATAAGACGTTATTATCGATTGTGGCAGCAGCAACAGCAGCACCAATAGCAACAGCAGTAACAACAACAACAACAACAACAACAACAACAACAACAACAACAACAACAACAACGACAACAACAGTAATGTTTGAACGACTCCTTTCTTATTCACGTGCACAATAGTGAATTCTGATTGCCCATGTCTCCTTGCTTGCAAGAGGCAGTAAGCAACCATTTAACATGTTTGGGTGTGATTATTCAACTATTTCTACTATGTGGTAATGGACACAACGAACAGGAGATTCGCTATTAAGGTCAGCAACGTGAGACCTGCAAGAAATGGATCCTCTCATCTGAACGTGACCGCTACTACCACTCATCTCTTACTTCCTGACGGTCAACCACTTCGATGGTATTCTCTTTACCCCCAACAGTGCTTTACTACATTCATCTCATAAAATTGATTCATGCTTGTTTTACGGTAACTCGACAGTTCGACGTGGACTTATACCACAATCTGTCATGGTACGCCCAAACTATTGTTGCGTAGCTGTCGCTGAGTGAACAACTGTGTCAGTAGTCGGTCACAGACGCACGTCACGTCAAGCAGCATACCGAGGGGGACAAACCAACAATATGCCCAGGACCAATTGAAAACCCACATAATTGCCAAACTTCTATAGTCTTGATGAATTTTGGCAAAACGATAACACTGAAAAAGTCAAAGATGTAGGAGGATGTCCTCATCGTTATAGGTAGCAACATATCGGTGGTTTCACTGATGTTTGATTATCATACAATCATTATCTACTGACTGCCATATGCTATTTTCCTCCCTGGAATATTAGCATATTTTTATGGGAGAGCATTTAGATATGTCGTGGCAAAAAGTCGTTCAATAAAGGGAAATCTTCATTGCCCAGTTCGCACCCATATGCTGCCTATCGCGAGGTCGCTTTTACAAAGTAGAATTCCATCCCACAACGCAGGTGTGTTACCATTTGAAAATCACATGCACCTCTATCCGGGTCTTCCTGTTCGGTCGATGTTGTCTGTTGTGAGTCTCCGTCTACCATTTCTCGCCCGTTGACCAATCTCCGTTTACGATGGCTCGTCCGATTGTCTTTGCTGTCCGTGACCCATTAGCTTTGGGCCTTGACTATCGTCCAAGACTGCTCTGAAGTTTGACATTGTCTCCGACGTTTTTACCCAGTACACTGTTTGTATAAAAATAGAGAGCCCCAGGGTTAAAAATACACTGTACTCATATTTAAACCTAAAGTTACCATACCCACAGATTGATCAACTGTTTTTCATTTCGAACGGTGAGCCGACTGGGTTAGCTTGACATGTTTATCTTAAAAATTATGTTTGACCTCCCGGATTTACTTCAGTTGACTAGCACACCCTAATTTTTCCGTTGTGATATACTTACATTCATTTAGGATTATCAGCGTTTCAGATATGTCGATTGAGATCATCACAACGAAGACATATAAGCGAACATGTGTTTTTGATAATTCACGTTCAGGCCGGTAGAATTATATTAGAATTTTGTAGGGTTAGGTCGGTATATCGATCGGACTTAGCACAGAGAAATTAGGTCACCAGTCAGTCAGTTGGCGATAGCTTGATTGGTCCATTATATGAAATTAGTCCACTGGTTTAACCACACACTTTGATCATAAATCCAGTGGATTCTTGGTCATAGTAGACACAGCGCCTGAACATACCGCTTTTAATTAAATTACCAGGTCAAACAGGTTAATTTCGTTAGCATCAGCAGTACAGTGTGTTTCCATTCGAACAACCTTTGATAGGTTTCTTGGCACAAGATAGACACTATTTGGAGGACTTGAGCAATGTACATCTGTTGCCCACTTTTGACCATCTGAACGACGATATCACTGTTGACAGATCGTGTTTCCCTGTGGTTCACACACTGTGGATGGTGTTCCCGGATTCTCTTCGCAAACTGTCGTGACGTTCGACCAATATAACCTGCTCTACTGGAATACGTGAGAGTTTAAATACATATAGATGAGATCTGATCTATCTGTCTATCCTCTTCATAAAGACAGAGAACTGGGGATGTGATGAATTGGATAAGCAGTTTATTTGTGGCATAGGTACTGATGATTGTCTGGTTGAGTTTATTTGTCAGCCATTCTGCGACATTGTCCCCTTTGAACTACATTCGAATAAACACACTTCTTCCTTACGTCCTGTGTTTCAGGGTTAGGTGACGTTCTGATCCTGTTTCTGGTGATAAATCGTTCCGAGTAGCCGTCATCATGGAATACGTTCCTTGTAAATTCAACCGCACTGTCCAACGTATCCGTTGAACAAATTCCATATGCTCCGTCAGTCTAGCAACGCACTAGATTTCTTTGTTTCAAGGGTGCAAAACTGTAAGAGTTTGTATACCGACCTGTCCACGTATTCTTGCGATGAATCCTGTGTTGATAAACGCATTCTATTCGTCGGTATAAATGACCCCCTAAGAAGGAAATTTGGCTTCCGATCTTTTCGTCAAGCGTAAACTTAACTGGTTGAACTTATCGAGTAATGCTCAAACATTAGTATCCCAGCTAGTGAAAACAAATTCATCGTCCAGATATCGATGATACTGACGGAACTGGCTTGGTGCGGTCATGTTTTTTTACGAAGTTATCGGTTAACAGCGACTCATTCGGGGACTCAATTGCTAAACCATTTGTCTGTCGATGCAATGCACCGTCAAAAAGCCATTGAACTTCGAATGTGTATCGTAGCAGGAGCTTCTTCAACATCCGTACTGGTATCCGAACATCCAGACCAGTCTGAGACACGTAATCGTAAACAAAATTAAAGGTTTATAGCAGTGATGCGTTAGTGCATAACGACACTAGGTTAAGTGAGAATGATTTCTATGAATTCATTTTAACGTCCTGTACGTACTCGATGGATTTAAAAGTATCACGCTGATTGGAGCACTCGCTTTTCGAACGGGTTCAATTAATTCCATTAGCCAGTTCGCTGTTGAGTAGTAAGGGACAAACTGACAAACCAGATTTTTGGATTTTTGGTAAGCTATAGAGACGGGGTATAGTAGTTGCTCATAAGTCGCGGCGGTTATCGAGTTTTCGTCTCCTAATGTGTTGCGACCGCAAAAGACGCTTGGCCTGCGAAGTTGCTCATTTCATGAAATCCGGTACAGTTTTTGTTAAAACATAGGACTACGAACGCGTACACTTATCTGCATGGTTGATATGTATCCGTACATATTGAGCAGCAGTACGTTGTCATTCACCTTGGTGACACGTCTCCCATACTGCGTACACACTATTTTAATTGTCGCCTCTGGTCCCTCGTCTTCCTGGCATTGAGGCCTGTCCATTTATTCCGAATGTATGCACTACACTACGCACAAATGATGCTACATGTTATACAACAACTGATTGAGGATATTTAGTGATCTGATGTTCGGTATAATCGGTTTTGTTCATTTCGTTGGCTTCTCTACTGAACTTGGATTGGTCTTCCAGAATACCACTCAACTCCTCAATGTAATTCTTACCACTCCTGATGACAATTCTAGCTCTTATATTTGGTCTGCTGAGAAGAACATCTGGATTCTGTTGAAACTTCTTCAGCAAATCTATTTGCTCCTTAATCAAAGACCCTCTCCGTCTCAATGTGTGCTGACAGTACAGCTGACAACAGTCATCAAATGTGGTCTTAAGTAACTCAAGACCACCTCAAGAGTGTCGGGTTAAATCCTGTATTTGGCCGAAAATATTCCCAAATCGCACCTCAGGTTCTAAACGTTCTTTCATACGTTATGAACACCAAAACTTGGAACTGATTAACAGCTGCTCGATTATGACACAATTAGGTTGTAAATTGGAAGAATTGTGTACGTACCTTTCTGGTTGACTTGGAAATGTTGTTTGTGGCCTGAAATAATGCAGACAATGCGAAAGTGAAGCCCGTTTCTTCTCAGTCCATTTGGCAACCATTTGTTTCGGGAAGGCATTAAACAATCACCGTTCCTGATCTGCAAGATTTCCCACTGCTAATTTTCGCTGCTCAACTTTGCGCTGAAAGTCAACAAATCCACTACGGTGAATATCAAACTGATTCAGAAAGTAGCTTTTCGTTTCTATGCTTCTTATTTCGACACGGTTCCTGCGTTAGGCCTGCCAATGGGGTTTCGGTATTTGTTGCGATCAGTGCAGTCAATGATGAATGTGATCGAGTTATTGGTTTCTGATATTAGCATGTCAGAGTTCTATCTCTCTCAATGCTGTGGATCTTGAAAGCTTACCGAATTGTGCAAACCTGTTGGATTTATCCACTTGAGGTTCACCGTTAGCTTTTCGTCGCAATTTGCCACATGATGTGATATACATCTCTGCCGGCCAATGAGATGATCACTACTTCCGCTCACCGTGGTCATGACAACGCTTGAGCAGTCTTGGTTCACTTTGTTTGTCTCACGTGATGAACGGTGTCCCAACTCCACGCTGAACCTCCTCGTTAGTATGAAGAAGGTGGGGGCCGACATTTAAAAAGTGTATATAGCATTATAAAACGTCATTGACATGTCAGTTATTGAGATCGTCTGTCAGGAGACAAATTAGCGATGACATTAACGGCTGCCTGTTTTTATTCAATGCGGATAACGACAATGTTTTGGTCAGCAATGCACCATAACTATTGAACGTTCTGGTAATGTTATGAGTACACATAACCGTTTTAGGCTCAGAACATCACATTTGCTTCACGCCACAGGTATGGTTGCATTTCATGTCATATAACCGTGATGTGACACCATTAACCTTCGTCAATCCTACGAGCAACTGATAGCGTGACTTCCGAATAAAAATCAGCCACCAGATTGCCTACCCTGTTGCTTTGGCCAGTGTGATTGGGACAGTCAGCCAGAATCAAGTGAGTGGTATCTAGTTAATGCCGGAAACCTGGGTAATCGGAACTCACTTTTGCGTGCGTGAATAAGAAAGGAGTCGTTCAAACATTACCGTTGTTGTTGTTGTTGCTGTTGTTGTTGTTCCTGTTGTTGCTATTGGTGTTGTTGTTGTTGTTGTTGTTGTTGTTGTTGTTGCTGCTGCTGCTGCTGCTGCTGCTGCTGCTGCTGCTGCTGCTGCTGCTGCTG
>JTDE01004188.1:21636-35063 GCA_014338405.1 Paragonimus skrjabini miyazakii
AGTGGTAAACACGGTTGCCTCATGAACAGCATGTCTGTGGTTCAAGTCCCGGCAGTGGCGATGATACGCACTACTGACGAGCTCTAATGAGAGCGAAACTCGAGTCTAGTGCTTCTTTTCGAAAGGGGCCAACTGGAGAGTCTATGAGGATGCGACAGCTGCGATCAGTTGTGGGTGATGTTCAACTTGAAATGCTGACTCTGTTAGGCTTGAATTTGTGGAGTTCGGGAGAGCAATGTAAACGGTATTCAGATGAAACGGACGACAATGACGACAGTGCTTTCAAACAGTGTTTTACAGAAACCCGTTCTTTGAATATGAGACAGTGGTTATCGGTAAGGTGGAGTTCACCAAAGCACGGAAACTTGTTTATGTACTTGATAGTCTCTGGCTGCTGCATTCTACTGAGGTTGTGGCGATTCGAACTGGATGTCGTGCTTTGCTGCACACTGAATGCTGCTACGACCACAAGACTTATGTGGATTGCTAGGTGATAGGGTTGCGTACCTCTCTTAGCTGTTTTATTTTCACTGTCGATCCATATTTTTCTAATTGTAGTCTGCCTTACGTGGTTCATGTTAGGTGGAGAAAAGTGGCCGGTCACAAGTCGGAAGTAGAAACTCTTCGAATTGTCTAATTTAAACAAAACATACGCGTCGGTTAAACAAATGGTCAAATGAAACTAATTACACATTACATTCTGTCCACCTTCTCATCCTATTATCCACCTTAAATGTTCAAAACAGACCGTGGTTAAGATAACGAATGGGGCGCGTCTTGACACGAAAGTTAAAGCGAACAACAACAACGGTCTGACCGTCTGGCAGACTGTCTTTTTCGGTCGAACACAACATTGTGTACATGCGTACCAGCGGGATGACAGATGTACACTCACAACACGGCACGCGAGCGCTAGGTACCTAAATAAACTAGGTCACGAGGGTGGGTAATACGTCGGTCACCTGTCTAGTCGGCTGTAGGTCACGCGACCTCAGATGGTCGTCATCTGATGCCTGCACACAGGCACGTAAAGCATTTTCGGTGCGCTTGTTTGGTGTTGTGGTGCTTACCCAGAGTCAAACGACGACGCGTGTTAGCATGCTGACCTAAAATGATCTCTTAGATTATCCGTTTATTTGTTAAACTTGAAACACAGGGTTCCATTAACCATTCCCATCGGAATAAAACGAACAAAAGTTAAACATGCATAATATACGCATCAGACAACTGGAGACAGTGGGTGAATAATTGTACAAGCACACGAGAAATTCTGTGACTAAGACCACTGCAACTCGACGGGTTTCTTGCATCTATGGTGCACACTGCAGATTTTGTTGTAGACAAATAGATTCGGGCTTCGTTTGCACATCAGTACCTTGAATGACGTGTTCAGTCACCGATTATTTGAAGGTTCGAGCAGAGTATTCACCAGTCGTTGCGATAGTCATCGATCTGTTCCGCGTATGTGTACGTCACCGTAGGTACAATTGAACGAGTACACAACGTGTGTGACAGAACAGTTAGATAAGCAGTGTTCGTGTTTATGTAAAACTGGTCTTGCAAGAGGTCGAACTAGGTGAAACTTCACAGCTTCTTACGTATGAGACATGTGACCAAGGCTATCAGCCAGATGATTCCCTTTGAACCGATAAATGGAGTTGCAGATTTGTTTCGAGTCACCTGAATTGGTTGTTCGCACTCGTCCATCGTGTTTTGCGCCCCTGTGAATTTCCCAGGTTCATCATCTGCCAGTGACGTTTTCACAGGATCTATCGGTCTGTTCGCAGCTTATCAGAAGTTGAAACGCATATAGGTTTTTGAAACCGCGTTTTGACTACACAACATATACATTCTATTTTGAATCAAAAAGTGAAGAACTGGAATTGGAGACCGTCGCACTTTGTCTCATGGTGAATAGGAATGCTGTAACCCACCATCTTAACTGATGGTGATAAGTAAATTTAGATAAACCAGTTAAATTCAGTTTCGTTAAATATAGGTAAGTCCTGACCAATGGCGTTTAGAGGGCTAGAACGAAATTTAACTGACCCATATTAGCAAAACTCACCATATCGTCCGTGTAGTGTTTGTATTATACGGTTTTGGCAATATTATCCGAGACTTAGTGTTCCTTCATTCTTGAGAAAGTGTCAGCTGGTGTTTGATCGAACTGACCAGCCATAGTCACGTTATCTGCCTTTCTCTACTCAATTCTTTTGAAAATTAAATTCAGTGCTTCCTGTACACATTAAATACAGTCCTAAATGTGATGAGAATGTAACATTTCCGCCACAGTCCGGTCAGAGATGCAACCACATGAAAGTACAATTGTCTAGCAAAAAGGAACTTTACAATGAAGAAGTGAAGTGAGTGAAGAACAGAGTTCACATATGAAACTTCTGAGTTCCTAATGTGACTTTTTAGTTCAACTAGTAACGCGCTTGCCGCGTTTGGATATGCTGTTTTTGTCAATGGTTCGAATCCAGGCGAAGCCTTGATTGTTTACAATCTGTGTCTCTTCGAAATTATCATATCCACTAAACGACTCATTAGTAATAGGGAAGTACATGACTCGTTGAATGATGTTTCTGTTGGTCCCAAAGGATCTGTTAGGAAATGGAAGAAAATATGTTGGGGTATGTGTCCAAAATGTTTAGTAACCAACACGTAACTTTATGGTGGACATAGGTGTTCGTTCACAAAATTGAGTATAAATGTGTGCCTTCCATGTGTGTTTTTGTGTGTTTCTCATCCGATGTGTTTCCGTGCCGATTGGCTTCATGTGTTTGTATTGTGTTTCAGATATTTATTATCCCACGTAAAAACTAATATCTGGAGTTGTCATGTAATTTGTTTTTCTAACAGTACGCTATTTCGACAGTACCGGTTACCTTAAACGTTTACCGGCATTAAAGTGCCGACGGGTTTCTGTAAATGATGCAGCCTAAACTCTCGTAACAGACACGTAGCTCACACACTTTTCAAAGTCGATTACATTTCGGAAGTAAACCGAGTGGTCAACATGTTTCAGGAACTGTGTAACAAAGTGTAACGGACACCCAACTCTTAACACGTTGACAAGTTGCACGTTAACGGAAAGTAACCTTCATGATAGAGCTTGATACTGTAGAGTATTTCAATAGTTAACAATACTTCACCTTTGTGCAGTAAGTATTTTTGCATCACTTTCGCAGACGTATATCTCAGCGTTATGATATTGCACGTTTTATTCTCCATGCTACTTCCAACTACTTATTCCAATCTGGATGTATTCGACTGCGTTTTCCAAAAGCTTTCTAGCCATACCTGTATTTTACGGATAAAATGTACCGTTCTGGAATCATAATTTTGTAAAAAAAATTTCCATTGTTCTACCTACATACTCATGCGTGCATCGTCAATTACAACACGTAACATTTAGTGCCACACAAGAAAACATTCCATGCCATCTCTGAAAGCATCGTTATTTTGTTGAGGAACTCTCTGACTATCAATTGACCCAAATGATAAATCAAGCACACGGAATCCTGTGATCTACTCTCAACTAATTTGTCAATTAGTGTTGGAGATGTTCTGTTCTATCGATAGACTGACATACAAAGTAACGAAAAAATGAACATGTCAGTACATAAACTATATATTAGCAAGAGATACTGAAAATGTTGTCCACTGTTTTGCTTACACAAAACATTCTCCTTGAACTCGATCGCAGCACACATTGTGAAACAGTCACACATATAGTATTGCAATCCAAAAGTAGGACCATTTTGAGTTCATTCAGGGTTTTGTGAATGATCCCTGTGTTTTGAGATAGGCCAAAAACAAAAAACACCTGGTAATTGTGAAGGTCTTTGATCCAAAATGACCAATCCGTCATCGCTCGAGTATTTGGTCAAGATGACCTCGTACACAGAATATGTAATATGGTACTGTATCATCTAGTTTAAACCAAACGTACCTAAATACTCCCGGTTTTTTCAGTACTGGTAAAGTATTCTTCTAATGTACTGAAATATACGAATGTTCTAGTGTTGTGAGCAAAGAATGAGGATGGCACAAGGATTATTTATTCAGGAAAGCAATACATGGCTTATACGTTGCAACAAGACAACAAACAAAAACACTCATCTGCGCACGATATTGGGACCAGATCGTCATGTTTGTCACAGACGCCAATACTCAGTTCCTTTACGTTCCTTTACGTACCAAGAATCATTTCATGCGATGCTACACTTCTTGTACTTTTCCTGCGGCCACTTCAGTGTTAAAATCTGTGCTCTAGTCCCCACTACTGACTAACAGCGGTGTGAGTAATATCGTACGATCGTCTTAACTGTAACGTTTAATCAAAGAAGTTCTTTTAACCTGTCTTCCAACGATTCTCGTCCAAACCATAAATTTCAGGTGTGTTAACATCAGTTTAAACCAAACCGATGGAGGTCACTGATATGTTAAAAATGCGGTTTCTACACGTTTCCATCTAGAGAGAACATTGTTTCGCCAATAATTACCATCGACAACACATCCGTTTCTGATCAATGCTATGTGTAAAGTGACCTAAGGTTATTCGCATTCAGTAATTGAATCTCTTGTTCTCGGGCCTTCCGATATGGCCGGTGACGGTATCCTTTGAGTATCCATGCACACCACTGACTTCGACGTGTTATATTCTTGATCAAGGAGACAGACGCTCGCTTGAGGTTGCTCTTCAAACTTGACAGAACGTCACCAGCACGACAATCACCTGTTAATGTACATGGTCAGTTGCTTCTCCGCAGATCTTGAATACCACCTTTGTAACGATCTCTTTCACCAGTCATCGAACGGGTCTGCAATCCTGGCATGTGAGTGATTTCACCCATACTCTTATCATAGGCCGCTTAAGTGAAAAAACCCAGTTCAATATGCCGTTCACTTGTCAGGTTACACACACATTGCCCTCTTAATCATGGTGTGGTTGTAGCATAATATTTCATCCAGGCCAAGTTGCACACAGCTGCCGCTCGATCGCTGAACTGAGCGAAGTGTAATCTGACATTACCCAACATAACAACAGTCAAGCTGATATACCCAAGATGAGTACTTATAGTTCCAACTTGCCTCCTGTAAGTTGGTTAGGATGTCGATGTTTGGTTTCAGGTCTCCAGCTGTGGAACGGTCGATAGAAGAGTTTCGCCCTTCGCAGACATGTTAATTCGGTTCGCCAGCCAATCGGAACCACATTGATCGATCATTGCACGGCCGCTCGATTGACGCTGTCAACCCCACGTCGGAGGCAACCGTGAGAACGTATCAACAACCTGATCAGCCACCGGTTGACGCCAAGCGGCCCCTCTGATCGGTAAATATTTTTTCCAGCTAATTTGTTGGTCTGCTAACGTGACACCCTTCCAATTCTGACCTCGAAGCCCTCTACGTCATGGTTTTATTCCACTATTCGGTAGTTTCACCACGTTCGGCTACGGCAAGTTCACAGACGAATTTCCAGACCCAGCGCTTGGCCTATACTTCAGACACTCCTACCGACATCAAGCGGGTAGTGTGTTTGAACGATTACTTCAAATCTACTCAACCTAATAAATCGGCATGACGCCATCGCCATCTTTTCTTCGAAGTAAACAACTTCGCATTCGACCCAAAGTCCATAAGGCGAATTGCTTTAGTGTACGCACTCTATCTGTGAATCTCTTCTTTCTCTAATTCCAAGGCAGCTGACATCCGATTAGTGTGAGAGTGATTGCTGTTCCTCTGATGCTGGCTAAGGTTTGTGTGCCGTGCGTTTCATTTAATCGGTTCTACTCACTTCTTAAGCACATGTCAGTACTTTCTGTAGTTTGAAACATTGCGCTGTCTTTGTCTAGTTCATCAGGAAGACATACACTCCAAGATGCAAGCATCTCATTTATTGTCATCAGTCGATTACATAAAACATCCAGTTCTATGAGACTGGGGCACAGCGGCAAAACAGTAGAATGAACGAAAGTCACCTAGGGACGTATCCTGGTGAGGTAAACGGTTTCAGCGTCGTGTCACCTAGATTGCTTGCTTCAGTAACTTCCATCAACATACAGCTTGCATGCAACGCTTGATTAACAACGATTCATTGGGTTACGGTTGCTTAGTATGACCGTGAGCGAAGTGGCGGGGTCAAACACGTGGTCTGTTGTGATTGGGTGTTCCGAGAACAAAGACGCAGGATTTTTTAATTATTCATTATGCTCCCCCCCCAAACAGACACTTCACAACCGGTTTCGTCCTTGTTTTGATCCATCAGGTAGAGAAAATCTGAATGTGGATCGAACCAGCAACCTTTCGTAACAATAGTCGGTCGGTCACCAGTTCAATAAGCATCGCGTTTGATGAGGGATTTTGAGTGTGGGTCATAACCCGTTTTTTGCCCCGTTTGTGCGAATAGACACAGTCCATCTTGGATTGTCAGTATTGCACTATTTACGGCCGTATGGACTCCCAATTGAGTTCATAAGAATTCTTGTTACTCATTGTTTTTCTCCATCACCAACGGGGTGAAAAGGAAGTTATAACTCAATTAAGTCGGGTTTCCCTGCAGGTGTTGGAATGCGACACTCGCCGAGTCATTGCATGCACTAGTCACTTGGAGATGAGCTCCGTCTTCCTCTGTAACAAGTTTCAGCCTGTCCCGCTAATGTATGCACCACCGCAACTGCAGGTGAACCGGCAAATGACACGACAGCCAGAGTTTTCAAAGAAAGAAAGATCAAGACAGTGCTGTTGGGAAGTAAAAAAACGCGATTCTCCCATGGGGTAAGTGCGATCAATAGCAGATTTCAGCTTTAAATAATATCGTTAACATTGTGGTCTCCCACATAAGAAAGTTTGTATGATTTTTCTAATACTTCTTAATGTTCACCCTCAAACCAATATGTGTAATGTGTCAAGCTGAGCCACATGACTAATCCAATTTTAAGTTGTTGGTTTTATCTTTGAAATTATCAAATACGCTGCATAATAAATCGTGAACCATGATAAGTTCACCATGAAACACTGATTAATCTCCCTTTTAGTTTCCGGTTGCTCTGCTGGCAGTCGTTAGATAGTGAAAAATTTGCAACACACGGCAACTATCCAAAACGGTTGATTAACATAAATGTGCACTTAACTGGAGCAAGTGAGTTGATTTGGAGTCGGTCACAAAGACGTCACTGGCACTTAGTTAGCCAGCTTCATGCAACAATTTGATTTGGTCCTCAAAGCCAGTCGATCGAGATCCCTGAGGTCAAAATAACTCATTGTTATATTGAATTACTGATAAGTAGTTTGGCGGATTTGATAATTTAGAAGAGACTCATTTGAGAGAATTCTGGACTTCGGCTGGATTCGAACCAGCGACATTGTTATATGTTGCTGCTGGCTTGATCGGTTGATCCAACCGTATTCCGTTTGGTCAAACCCGTACAAAACGTGGTCTAGGGTACTGATGGCAAATCAACCGGTTAATGGGATGGAAGGCCAGTGCGAATGAGCTTCGTCATTGTGGGTCAACGAGATGCACCGAAATTGAACTCAAAAAGTACTCTACGTTTCCTTTGCTCTGAAATGCAGGATGTTGTTCACGTAACCTCTGAAGAAGATGCCTGGTTGTGCGACCCACACAACGGGTTCGGCAGAATCACCTAAACGAGTAACTATACAAGATCATTGTAAATTTAGGAAATGCATCATTGAGTTATATACACACTAGTGAATTGGGCCTGAATGAGGTCCAGATTTGAGCTGTGTTGCATGCCTTTACAACTGGCTCATGTAAACAGTTAGCTAGGATCTAACCGAAAGTTCCATCTTCGCATGTGAGTCAGTTTCTTTTCCAAAAATGAAATGTTGTTTATCGGTATTGCGAAATTCCTATCCAACGAATCATCTGCAAAATGCTATCTGTTCAATTTTCACAACCTTTGGAAGTTATGGTTCGAGAGTCTGATAAAGCAGTAAACGCCAATCTATAACAAGTCATACGTCTTTTCTTCTACCTAATCACAATTGAATAACAAGAGAGCAGCAAGTCTGCTTAAATACTGTCGGTCCTATATTCTATATTTTCACTCTTTATATTGCATTGTTCAGGGTTCTCTATCTCTCTCAGCCTCACTAAGGAGATCATAAACTTGAAATGTTCGATCGATAATACTCATTGGAGTCACGAGAAGATCAACCTAGTGAGCAAGACTTATTTTCTGTGTTTGATTGTCGAACTATTTATGACACTAAGTAAGAAAACCTTAAAAGAAACTCGATTGTGAAAAACCAGGGCTTCAGCTGGATTCGAACCGGTGAGAAATAACGTATGCAAACGCGGCAGGCGCTGCATCGACTGGGCTACGAAACCATGCCGGAGGCTCGGAAAATTCACAGTTGAACTCTGCTGCCCGATTGTCTCACCGTCTCATATGGAATCCACTAAATCAAATCTGCCAAACAACTCATGAGAAATATAAAAACAGTAATCCGGGTGAGTAAGAAAAACGGCCAACACAGATTATGAACTGGGTGTTCGCTGATAGTTATACAACCATAGTTCCGGATTGCGAGTTTGATTGATTACAGACCAAGATAGATTGTATCCGCACGAACGTCTTCTGAAATTAAAGATCGGAGTTGTGCGATCGGATATTAATCGCCTGAATTTCATAGGGGATCTTTAGACTTAGGAAACCCCAAAAAGCCAGTCGAAACAACCTGTCATACTGCTCATTTGGGTGTGGGTTTCCGTTCAAAAGCCGCTATCGTGTCACAACTCAGAGTGAAACCTCTATGTTCTACAACCTCCTGTTTTATGTTCTCATTTACCTGTTTGTGTTGATCACCATACATTGATGGAGTGCATGTATATAACCCTGAATTGCTGAACATCCGTGTGATTAGAAGGGTTTTCCAACGCGACTGTTACTGATTTGACCGACTCTAATCACTGTTATTAAGCCAAAAATCGTCGGATTGTTTACCGAGAGTCAAGAAATCGATTCGAAATGGTGAGATACTGAAAGTTGACCATTGAGGGGACTCTTGATATCTGATTGCGCAAAATCTGACGCTCAATAAGCATCAGATGTTCGATCTGGTCACACTACCCCCCCGTTCACTTCGGTAATCACTCCAGAAAAAACAACCATCTGTTCGAAACATTGAGTTCCCTTTATCCAGTTCATTAAGACGACAAGAAGACATACATTGCGAGATGCAAGCATTTCGTTTATTCTCATCAATCGATTATATAAAACATCCGCTCATATGGGTTAAGGGCATGGCGACAAAACAATGAAATGAACGAACATCACATGAGAGCAACCAGGGTTCACTGCCACGGTAACGAAATTCATCCGCCATTTGTTAACAACGGAATGTCCAAACTCGCCGAAAAGTTTCGCGTTCAACGGCTCTGAACGCACCTTTGTTTACCTCGTCAAATCATTCGTTCCGTTTTGCAAGTGCCGAAATTGGATCAGGTTGGATAGCCAATACTTGAACGCATCCGTTTACTTACTGGTTTGCGTGTGGTGAAACATGGGGGTACACAAACGAGCATAAAAAATGCTCAGCTAATCCGATCACACACCCATTTTCTGTCTGACCCTCACGTGCACGTGATCAGCCACCGCAATCAAGGACCCGCCCGAGCGAGCGGGTTCTAACGCACAGACGACTGAATGTTGTCACGACCCCCTGAACAACGTCAGTAATGTCGATTGTGACAATTCCCTTTGTCATACTGACTTGAAAAAATCTTTCCCAAATGTGCTCACCAAGGGGGGCAACTGTTGCGAATACTGTCCTATTTACCCACGCCGAATCCTACTGAGAACGTCTTGAAGCATGATGAAAACGAGAGTGAAGTAGCAATTGTGGATCCACTGTAACACATTGTTATGTGGAGATCCAGAGCAAGCACTGAGTCAGCAGAAAAGACGCATACCTATTCTGAAACAATTAGTTCATGTTACTACCAGAGACGTCATGAGATAACATTGTGCCCATGTTATTCGCCACCACGAACAATTCTGTACACAGGTGATGGACAGCGAAGATAGGTCTACCTGTGAACGGCAAAAGCTCCATCCAGAGCTGAAAACGTAACTGATTTATTTCTTCATGCGTGGAAGTGGTTTTGTTGGATGGTAGGTGCGACTTTTTAACCGGCTTTTTTAGTAGTCCATCGAACAATGAATGTTTGAATAATCCGAAGTAGATGTACAAAACTGTTGAGAATGTACTTCACTGCAGTGGAAATATTTTCCAGTCCTGTCCGAAATTCTAGTGGTTAAAGGTACTAATCACCGGTGACTGTACGGCAGTCTCATAAGATGAGCGTAGCCGAACTTAATTGCATGTGCTTTCATGTGCATTGCAACCAACCACAAGGTGTTCGATCGTTGTGCATTGGCAAACTGCGCTGAATAATTTTTGAGGCCCCTGGTATTCATGTCCTGTCTTGATCAACTTTTTAATCAATACATTCCTTTTTCAAAAATCACGTATAAACCCGGACCACCAAGCATATTAACAAAATATTATAGTCCACATCCCTCATTCTAGGTGGACCACTAAAGAGACCGACCAACAACTGTCTCTGCTGAAAGCAATCTCTTTTTTTAGGAGGACATACGACCCCAATAGAGAGAATATTTGACTAGTTTGGAAAATAAAGCCATTTATAGCATTTTTACATTCTTTTCTCCCTCTGAACTCCATGCAGTTGACAGTTATTGTATTTTGAACATTGCGCGTCCGGATAAAGTTGACACATGATAACTGATAAAGATCCATCGTGAATGTAAACACACTTGCTATAGCTTTCTTTCAGACTACTTCGAACGAATGTACTTGAACAGCAATCTGTTTGCGCTTCGTAGTTTACTGTGACCAAGATCAGTCTTAACTGTTTTGTGCATTAAAAGATATGTTTGGGAAGAGACGCAGCCTGAAAATCAAAACTAAGTTAGTTGTTTATAGAGTTATCGTTGTATTCACTCTGTTATATGACACCGATCTTCAGACACTACATCATCAAAACGTGCCATATCCAAGCCGGTTTTATCAGCAATGTTTAAAGGCATCCGCTGTTTAGACAGTCTTCAACACCAAGGTAATATGCATAGCAAACATGAACGGGGTTAAATCTACTGTGTTGTTCAATCAGTTTCACTGATTACAACACGTACGCCAGACGGCTGAGGGGCAGCGCCCACAGTAGTTGTTTTGCAAGCAGGTAAGTGAATTCACGTCCATCAGAAGTTGCGCCACCATTGTTATTCAAGTGTCTTTCACTTTGAAATATAAATCGTAGATTCTGAACAAGACCATCTGAACGCATATGTTCCGAACGAGTGTCCGAGAACATAATGCACGGCAGCCGCGCCACCGTTAACTCAAACGCGCATTAAGAAAACGAACCATAGGCGTCATTGTTCGTGGCAAGGTAACTGCGTGACGCTGAGATGTATGCGGCCATAGGTGCGGTTAATAACATGGCCACAAAAACCGAAGGGATGGCGAACACGTTATGTGTAAACGAGGTAACATGATATCATTTTTTGAAATTCGCATCAACCAACGACCTATTCCACACACTCCTTTATTCTTTTCTGTTCAAACTGCCAGTACCGCTCTTTGGAAACACGGACGATGTCGCCGTCAGCATGTCAATACAACAGAGCTGACAGAAGTGCCAGCCCACTGGTTCATTCAACCGTTTCCGTCGACCGATGCCCCTAAAATCCACGCAAACACCAGTGTCATACCTAAATTTTAATTTTTGAAATACTTGTGTGCTACGCTAAAACACAGTGCGTCTTAATCGTAAAACGTTAACACCACACCTTTTAGTTTCGGATCTTCAAGCCTACCTGGAGTGTCACTGTCGTGTTTGTGATGATCCATTCTAATGTCGTGTCGATTTCCGATTCATCCATAGTTCAACTGCTGTGCCATCTATCTGGTGGTATTTCGTAAGTGATAGATTCGAAGTTGAGCCACTTGTACACGATCTTATAACTGACCCCGGTTAGACGAACTACCATGCCCCAATCATCAACCCATTCGAACCTCTCAAATATGCACCTGCGCGTATCGGGACTGTTGAGGCTGTATCTGCGTCTCTTACCCGATTGTATTTGGAATACCAAACAATGTTTGCGAAGCTACTTGATTGCATCAGTGTTATAAGCCAATGGATGATAGACTGCGTTCAGTAGTTCGTTCTGTCTGTACCACATTTTGAATTTGGCAACTCAGGTATTCTTTCAGGTATCGCTGTGTCGCAGTCGGAATCAGCATAGACACAAAAGCTGACTCCATTGGAAAAATCATGTCACTTTTGTAGTCTGAAAATGTAATGGAGAAATACTACTGTCCCGAAACAAAAGGCTTTCACACCAAGGATCCCTTTTTGTACTTAAAAAAGGAAGCAGTATGGAGAAAGGTATAGTTTTATAATATGAAGTTTGTAACTTTATTCCGTTGTGGATAAGAATAATTCTCGAGAAAACAACGCGAAAATGTACTGAAGTGGGAGTCCTGTTGACAGTCATTAAACAAATGAATGACGGGTAAAAGTGACCCAGAATTTCATGCACATTCTCGAATGTTACTTTTGCATTTTTATTCTGTTATTCTGTTTGATCGTTGAACAACACACGTCTAATATATATTGTGATAAGCCTTTTATGTTACCTCACCGTGACCCAGAGGTGAGATTTTCGTGCAGAAATCCTCTATAACGTAACATGTATTCTTTCAAGGCTGGCACTCTCACTATTTGAAACGGAGCGCTTAGGGCTACAGATGATTAGTAATACACGGGCAGGACACTACAATGGACGTTCTACCACAGAAACTACCACTGAATAATGTGCTGGTAAACAGGATTCATGAACAGTAGAGGATTTCCATCAAAGTTTACGAAAGATGTGCTTGAAGATAATGCTGTTCTTAGTCATCTGATGATGACACTAACGATGTTACCGAAGTTGTAGTTGCGGTACCCTAGATAACGTCCTTTGGACAGAGAAATTGCTGACAAACTGACAGGATCACAAACGGAGATGAGGTAAATTCCATCTCATACCAGGCTTTACATTTCGTGGTTTGAACCTAGAAAAGAGTAACTGTGTTCCTAGTGTTTATCGACTCACGTGTGGGGAAGAACCTACTTCATGCCAAATTGCAAAGGAAAGGATTTCCGGCCCAATCCAATAATTTAAACAAAGCAAGTCACGCAATAAAATCGGTGGGTTCCTAAAAATGGGGACCTTTCTTGATTTTCATTTGCTTCCGGAGTCTTACGAATCCTAGTCTCTTCTCAGTTAGGAACGTTGATATAAGACTGGAGATCATCCAGAATAATGTGTTGCGATATACTGAAGCCGGTTCCTCGTTGACTTATTGGACTGTGATCG
>JTDE01004188.1:35163-45456 GCA_014338405.1 Paragonimus skrjabini miyazakii
AGGATTTAGTGAAACCTTCAGAGACCTTCAGAGTACTCCTGCTTTGATGACTACCCTAAATAATATGACCAAGTAGGTTTCCGCCAATACATTCCATCAAAACCCCGGAAGTTTGGAAGTGGCATATTTTGGTTGACGTACCATTGTACGTTATTGATACAGTGACTTGACCTACATTGGTACGTGATACTCTCTGAATCTGTGAGAAACAAATCATTATCACTAGGCAAAAACAGACGTAGTGGACTTGACAAAGTCCTTTCTTAGCAAAGGCTGATGCTTAAAATGGTTCACATCCATCGAACTTGTGATGAAACCGTTGATTAACAATGCAACCTATATTCACACAATTCAAAAAATATAACAAGGCATTCTGTGATCCTTCAGTAGCACAATCGTGTGAATGCGCGGTGCTGTACATTTCGTTCGTAACTGGTCAGTTGCGTTCGTTTCATTCTGAGGTAAAAAAAACTTCCTTGATGATCTTTGTTGATACTTTGCATCGATTAAATGAAAATGTCAATCAAAGACTGAACATCGTCATCTTCTACAAGCAGACAAAATGTGTTGATGATATTTTGGACTGAAAAGTCTCAGTCTTCTGTTGCAAGTTTGAACATCGACGTCGTTCATTCTATGTTGCATGTAAAAACGTAGTGCATATTATGAACAAACATTTCAGTGATTGTGAATAAACTCTACTTTAACTCTTTGAAAACATTTGACCACCAGTTGAGGGAGGACAACATTGAATATCTCTGTTGTGATTTGATCACTAGCCACGTCCCACTTCTGTCACTACGGTTACGATAGTCAGTGTCGTTGGAAATAACGCCCACTTTATACTAACCTTATCCATATGAGTTGTGTTCATGTTCTGAAGATATGGAAGCCATCACTACCTACCAAAAACGCATCAGATAAGTATGCGAAAAACAACGAGCATTCAGTGTCACCGACTGCACCTGTTATAACATTTAAGTTATGAACGCTTGGAACATTTACCTTCTTGTATGTCTTAATACTACACAGCTTCTCACATGATTATATCTGAAGGTGGTCTTGGGGCTTGAACAATCGAGTTTCGTAAGTTGAACATCATTCACAAGCGACTGTAGTTTTGTATTTCCATAGGCTTTCCAGTCAGCTGACCTCGGGGAAAGCATCATCTTCCAGTTTCACGCCTGTTAGAGTTCGTCAGTAATGCGTATTCTTCCCATGGTTGAGATGTGAAAGCCCACCGTATTAACATGAGGCAACCTTCTTGATCACAGCCCCATTGACTTCATATTAGGAACGATCGAATTGTCATATACAAAAGCAAGGAGACAGTAGTTGTCCTATTAACTCTAATCAATGCCCCTATGACCACAACTTCAATCTAGATTGAAGATATAGAAACCATTAAACTTGTGAAGCAATATTTTAACTACTGGTAGATAGCGGTGTTGATATAATTTGATATTAGTGAGTAATGTTCATCCTTACTTATTAGTTAGGTTTTATTTAATCCCTTAGTAAAAACAAACAACATGGCTGAAAACAATAACCCCAACTAGAAAGGACAATGACTAAAATTTGCCCACGTTAGTGAGGATAGGTACATGGATATACTGGGTAAGACAGCCGTCAAGTTTGTTTAGTTAACGTGTCACTTCTTACTAAATGACTGTTCGCGCGCCTCGGTTGCTCCGTTTTTGAGATAGTTGTAACCTCAGCGTTTGTTCACGGTCGTTTTTTCTTCATTTCAACACTTACTTATTTGCGAACCCTTTCGAAACATGTGGCGGTAACGATCCTAAGCAATTTCTGCGTCAGGTTCTGGTCCCGAAGTCATGTCTGTGGGTTCCACAAATCCATGTTTCTGTTTTCATACGTTAGAAGCAACCAAAGCAGATATTCGTAGGCTGGAATCAAGCAGTCAGTTCTGATAGGATGTTGTTAGGAATAGAAACGACATTTTTGTGTGCAGTTATTCAGTCCTCAGTTTTTAATCTGACTACGGGAAACAAGAAAACATATGCTTATATAACAACCAATCGAATCCCTTATTATGGACGACAGGGATTCTGTATGCGCTGATATGATGGTTGATGGGGATGAATGAAACGCCAAGGGATAGTTTCGTGCATGAATGTCACTCGACAGTACTATTACAGTTCATTAGAATCATTGTTGGATTACAGGGACGGGTCACGAATAAGTCAAGCTCCATGATGTGAAGGTGACTTAACAGTTTGAAGTGACACATTTCCTTGGTAAGTATGTCTGCCATGTGGTTCCCGCTCAACACCTTCTGACATTAGCCTAACAGCAAGACAAATGAAGAAAGGTCTTACGTGATCTCGTTGCCCCGCAAATAGTCTAGAACAGTGTTCCCACTTCTCGTGTCAATAAAAGAACAGAAAAGATGACAGGAGGGAATTGATGATGCATTTAAAACAGCAACTGGCTACACACATTGTTAAATATGACGCATATTTTGGACGATAGATATCTCTGGTTATAGAAAATTTGGGTTTGTTAGAAAGTGGTAGTTTGTTTTCCCGGGTATAGGGGCGATGTTCTTATTTTTCAAGTATAATCACTTCAGATCAAACAGCTCATTTTTGCATTCTACGGGTACATTTTTAACCATATATACTTGTCTATTGAAATGAACACACACCCACACATAAGATGGGAAAAAAACCGCCTAGAAAATGAAAAATTAAGATCATGCTAAGCTATTCAGCTAAGTGCTTTTTGAAACAACTAACACCAGTCGAGTTATCACAAAGATAGGTCCAGTGGTTATCTCAACCATGGATAACTGTGATATGAGTTGGATATGGTTAAGCAGGTGACTGATCGACTTCGGTTAATGTTGGTAGGTTCGTGCAGAAGAATGAAAGATCTAATGTTTGTGCATTTCTGTTTCTTTGTTGGTCAGAGAATAGCAATTTGTTGGACATTTGGCAGGCGTAACAAAAAGTCTGAAGGTGCGAGGAAAGGAAGCTGAATGAGAAGCAAAATGCTAATGGATAGTATTTCAACATCACACACTGAAACACACATTGAAGCAGCATAACGACACATCCGACAACACACTCAAGTACAGACAGTCAAGAAAAAACAAGCCGGTACACGTTGATCGAGATAACCAAGAGAACTGTAGCAGCAGTTGACTCTTGAATGTGTGTTGACTGAATAAAACTTTGAAAATCTCCATTGAATCGTGACCAAACAATTCGGCAGTTCGTTTCGCATTTAATAAACCTCAACTAAACGGAAGATGAATCTGTACGGTAGCCCGCCTGGTTGACATTCAGTTTTAAGGAAATAACTCATTAAACATTCGCTCCTAATCATTGAGAGGAGGTCTGCTAGTGGGTGGTCAGGTTTGTGAAGAAATTCGTGCGATAAAACCTGGTTTTATCTCAGCTCACTGAAAGATAAACTAACAATGCTAGTCGTTCTGGGACAGAATTCATTCGGAACTCCACAACTCCACTAGTAATCCGTCTTCGGAAGATTTTAATAGAAATCACATCTTTCAGACATGAGCGACTACCCCATGACTGTCTCTCTTTCAGTGCAGGACAACCAAGAGGAAGGGGAAGTGTTGTGTACAAATGTCCTCGTTGTAAAGTAGCTTATCCTTGTCGGTTCTCAGCCGACGGTCAGCGTGTGATTAGTATGACTTGGTAATCGATAACACGACGGTAGCGGACGCACACGGCCCTTTGCCGGAGTAGAGACACAAAGCACGTGCTAACGCACACGCCTTGCTGATTTGATGGCACGTGCAGGCGGCCAAAACGGCCCGGTATTGTAGCCAATATAGTGTAGGCCAAGCAAGTTGTCAAGGTCAGTCGCAGCCAATCAGAGGGCGGCCAAATAAACAATTTGTTCGCCGCTGCATGTGTAACATTGATTAGTGCCTTTTCGCCCTTCTTCACTATCTTCCACCACTGCCTATCTGCGGGCTTACTCGGGACGATGAAACACGTGCAATGAGTTTATTTTGTTTCGCATACTGGTTGGCCGAAGCGCATGTGGTGAACACAACATCCAGGCGTATCCGTATTTAACTTGGCTCCACATCAATTCACCTTTGGGTTTACGAGCGTTTTCTGTCTGTTTGATTTTAGACCACAGTGGCAACACTAGAACAGTCGTTACAGTATCTCACACTCTATAGAGTGCAGGCTAGACTGAAGACATGTAGCCTATTTTGGATGAGTAATGGTTGTTTCCAACTGGTCAAAGTTGGATGGAATAAGTATAAGGCGGTGGCCACACGATCAGAACGGTGGTCACTAACTGAAAGACAACAAAGAAGTTATGGGAATAAAACTATAGACGGTGTTTCAAAACACTTGCTGATTCTATGAATAAAGTCCATTTTATGAATACGGTGGTTAGAGGATCAGAAGAGTAGTAGGGCATATTGTGAGAAATTTTACCATATACTGTCCGTCCCAGACATTTAGTCCGTTCAAACCGGATTTCATTATGCCCTGACAGATCAAACGGAAGCGACAAGTGGATGGTTTCGGAATAAAAGTCGTGACATCAAGCCGTTTGCAATCTTACTCACGAAGTCACCTGTCCCATAGTTTGAACCAGAGAGGTCAGGAGTATCATGTAATTGTGGTACTGTGTGCGTACTGCAGGCAATAAAGATAAATGACTTTATAGGGAAGAGGCTTCGTAACAATCGAGTCGGAAAGGAGAGCGCAACCTAGTAAGAACCAGAGAGTCCGTAAGCCATGACTGCATCTAACATGACTGAATGATTAACTTTCGTGTAGGTGCCGCCCTACACATCTATATCGTCAGTTATAATCATACACTGGTCATCGAAGCTATCCCGTCCAGAAAGTGACTGGTGCTCTGCCCTTCTTTTGCTCGTTCCAGTTCCCACAGACAGCCACTGCAGCCACGTTATATCGTCCATAAGGATGCATTTTCGTCTTTGTTGGGCCTAGCCGCCTTGAGTCCCGGAAGAATAGCTAGACATGGACTTGATAGATAATCGATCGCACGAGAAACGTTTCTATCTCAAAATCAAACATAAACAATTATGGGAAACATGAGCTATTAGGGAGTAATCGATTCAAGAACTGACTGCGGTGAAGTGTCGCTGACAAGCTGTCGTGTTATTTCTATGGATAAATCAAGACAGTGAATCTCCGAAGTGCTGAAGCCTTCACATGCAACAGTAGGGTGTGGACGTTGTGCTATCTTCATACGGAAGGAGGAATACCTAAACAAGAATCAGACTATTAAAAGCGCTACTGAAAGGGACGACTGATAGGTCATAACCTGTCGCTTTGATATTTTTGTATTGGGAACAAAATGGTTGTTAGTAGATTGAGAAAGTTTTGAAAGTTCGTTCCGATGGCTTGATACTCCAGCTTTTTACTGGACAACGGTAGTCGACCATCAGAACGGTTGTTCACTGGACCCCTTGTACGCATTGATGTATATCCCTGTCCCACACGATGAAAGGTTTAACAGTTTAATCCTGGACTAGTTCACTGATTTTCGAAGAGGTCTGACTCAACAGTATTAAAGAACAATGCTTCTCCAGATGAAACACTACAATGGAAACAGCTATCTGCAAAAAATGGAATGAATAATTCTAGTGTTGATCTTCTGTCTTGGTTCACTAGACTGTTAGTATACTTCTGTCTGTGGTAATTGATAAATCCGAAGAAGGACAAAACAATTCGTCACGTGTGAATTTATGATTGTTTTTTAGGAACTAAAGGCATACTTTACTTATGAGGTAGTTTCACTTTAATGGTATGATGAACGTCATCTATTTCAAGATCAGTTTTGACAACTTACACCAGTGACAATAGCAAGTTGAGAAAATCGTGATACCTGTCGACATTCACTCGAGAACTCACACACCGCGACCGGCTTTATAAATGCTTGGATCTAGTAGGTGATGACGGTAGTGAGAATATGCCAGTGAAGAACTACGAACATAGTTTTAAATGCTGTCCATCGCAGCGGTAACTATTGCAAATCTGGACGATGAAGTGAACAAGCCACTCTACCTAACGGAATTTAACAAATGACAGAAAGGTGTTTGATCTGGTCACACAACCCTCCCGTTCACTTCGGTAACCACTCCAGAAAAAACAAACATCTGTTCGAAACACTGAGTTCCCTTTATCCAGTTCATTAAGACGACAAGAAGACATACATTGCGAGATGCAAGCATTTCGTTTATTCTCATCAATCGATTATATAAAACATCCGCTCATATGGGTTAAGGGCATGGCGACAAAACAATGAAATGAACGAACATCACATGAGAGCAACCAGGGTTCACTGCCACGGTAACGAAATTCATCCGCCATTTGTTAACAACGGAATGTCCAAACTCGCCGAAAAGTTTCGCGTTCAACGGCTCTGAACGCACCTTTGTTTACCTCGTCAAATCATTCGTTCCGTTTTGCAAGTGCCGAAATTGGATCAGGTTGGATAGCCAATACTTGAACGCATCCGTTTACTTACTGGTTTGCGTGTGGTGAAACATGGGGGTACACAAACGAGCATAAAAAATGCTCAGCTAATCCGATCACACACCCATTTTCTGTCTGACCCTCACGTGCACGTGATCAGCCACCGCAATCAAGGACCCGCCCGAGCGAGCGGGTTCTAACGCACGGACGACGGAGAATGTTGTTACGTGCCTTTCCTTCTTTGTGTAACGAACGCATTCGGACAATATTGTTACCCAATATAAGCCACCAGTCCTGACTTTTGGTTGAAATATGTCTGGTGTAGGATTCCATACTATTCCATAGATTATGGCTCGCCTACTTTTGTACTGGTTATATTTACACGTGTGAGTGGAACCACAATTGGTGCAGCGCAAGCCACTTGGGGGTGATGGTTCAAAACGCAGGCGTCCTTTGGCTTCGGTCACTGTGACAGGCTAATCCGTTTCGGATGCCGCCAACCATGTATAGTTACACTAGGAACAACAACCGGAACATTTTAGGCGAGCTGACATGAACTTGACAATCAAGACTCTACAGCAGACGCTCATTGACTATCACAACAATTTCCTTGTGGAAACCCGAATTGAGTATCATTGCGTGAGCCACCCAAATTAGGTCGGTAAGCGGATGAAACTGATGGTAAATACAAACTTTCCAAACTGGGCGCGAAGAAATCGAACTGACTGTTTCCGCTGTGTACCAAATCGTGAAGTTCCGCAGTGGACTGATTGCGAGCACAAAATCAGTGTTGATTATATTAGCTAGTAGAAAGACCAGTACTTGCAAGAACGCAATTGAGAAGAAGCGTTGAACAAACACTGACTTGAATGACGTTCTCCTAAACCGATCGATCATCGTTTACTCACCCAAACTATGGCGTCAAGCCCATCGCCACGTCTTCAATGCATTTGTCCGAATGTATTCCGCCAATTAACCCATTGAACTTCTCATGTACGCATTCAGGCGAACCACTTCTCTGGCATATTGTATTCGATACTGCAACGTGTTCTGACGTTGACAACCTGTTGCCCTCCATTTCAAGGGATAATGTGAACTGTAGAAGTGGCTGGATTTATTGGTTCAACGCAGGATACAATACCCGAGAGTCACTGTCTGACGTAGTCAGCAGTTGCAATGCCGTCAACAACGCTAGCATCGGTGTGAGCGATACATTGCTTGGTTTATTGTTTTGTATGGCTCTTGGTCACAAATGATGACACAACCACACATTTAGTGTTGCACGCTTCTGTATGAAATATCAAGTTAACTGAATACTCAATACTATGTAGTAGGCTGAACAACGCGTCAACAACAGCCCAGCATACATACGTTGTTTTGTTTGTAAGATAATTCCTATTTCCTCTTCACTTGTACTGCTTGAATTCAGTGCTATTTACCGAATCGAAGCAAAACCGATTAGCACTGATCAGTGAGTCGTCACATATTACTGCCAGACCTTGTTTATTTACAGAACTTTAAAACTTGTATTCTTAAATGTCCATGCTATGCACTTTACCCTTCTGATCTTAGTGAACTGCATATGGACGCTTGACATTTCTATATAACATTCTATCAAATTCTCAGGAATTTGTCATTCTTTGTGAAATTGGAGATTTTGTCTATGAAGGCTGTTTTGTTGTCATTAGCCACGTCGACTTCCTGTTGAATGAAACCTGAATGACCGCGACTGGTTCAGTTGAGATACAACGGTAGGTTAGCATAAGCCTATTGTTAAGTTATATGGAAATAGTTAGTTGTGAAGATGTTTCTGCCGTAAGTCACTCAGGAGAGGACAATAGTTACATTGTGTCAACTCTGTCCTCAATCCCTTATAACTCCTGGTCCCACATGTATCTATCTCATTTAATATGATGGACTCGACAGTAAAGGAACTTCATGACACATCTGTAGGATGTGATTAAATATCTCTGTTTATTAAGAGCCAAGTTTGATCAAATGTGACAATTTCTGTTTATGTAACTTAGCCCCGGAAAACTTTTATTTCCGTTCATCATTTTAAAGAAAGAGACACTTACATTTGAGATCGATGGGGGAGTTGCAGTTACAGCCAAGGGAATCTACAATGCTGCGTACGTCGTGCACATCGAGGAACTCAGGTAACTCTTGAACTCAATGAGGAATTATCCAGTTGTGTTGATTTTTCAAACATACACGTATACATGTGAATGCAAATCTGTTGGTCGAACAAGAAAACTGAGAGATAGTTTCAACGAGTGTATTTCGAAGTGACTATGCCCATCCGTCATTGACAGTGCTCGAAGTCCTATCAGATGTCGTCTATACGAAGTGGATGGTGGGGGTAGTAGTTCTGATGCCTTTCATATCAGCACTTACTTGAAATCTAATAAAGTTCGACGAAGTTTTTGTGGCTCATCGAGCGGGCGCGAATCTAGTCAAACAAATGCGGATGGTTGCTAATCTCGCTGTTCTGGAAGTTTCCCCTTTGTTTCCCAAACCCGGTGATTCTGGCTTTTACGCTTCCATCCTCTTATGCGAAATTCTTCTACAAGCCTCTATTTTCTACATCGCTGAGGTTGATAGTCCACCTCTAACATTTTCATGATGTCTCGCACAGTTTTTCTTGACCATAATCAGTTTCTGTCTCCTAAACGTCTTGCCAATTTGAGTAACTCTCAGTTCCATTCACACCTTTGTGCTGCACAGGTTGCGTCATCCGGAGTACTGTTGTCGAAATTTACTCTTTCTGATCTTACGTATCAAGTCCATTTTCCCCACTAATGCCGCTTGTTAACCAATCGTTGATTGGAACACTGATGTAGTAGGGGATTTTGGTTTCCATACAAATTGAACATAACCCACAATTGACCGCAGCTGTCCCATTCCCATAAACTTTCCAGTCGACCCATTTCAAACTGCTGAAGCAATAGAATCGAGTTTCGCTCTCATTTGAGTTCATCAGGAGTGCTCATCCTTGCCACGGCCAAGCTATTCATGAGGCAACCGTGTTTACCACTGCGCCACTGATCTCATATTAGGCACGACTGAATCATCGTGTGTGAACGCTCAACCACTTTCGTTTGTGAGTAATGATCAGGTTGCTCGATCGTCTCGATAGGAGACACAGTTATTGTCTGTTAAGTCCAATCGATAACACCGCGATTAGGACTTATCTGCTGAAAGTAAAACTCGTGTCCAGTGTTTCTTTTCGAAAGGAGCCGACTGGGAAGTCTATGGGAATGCGAAGGCTGCGATCAGTTGTGGCTGTTGTTTAATGATAATAGTAATACCACCTGAAGTAGATGGTAAACCGAAGAAATATTGATCAGTTCGGCAGTTCTAGAAGTTCATGTGGTCAAGCTATTCAGAACAACTTTAGAAAAGTGGTATCGATTGGTTTTTCTTCACCGAACGCTGTCTCAAGTCTAATAACAAGTTTAACAACAGAAAGTTTCCAAAATTCTTGTTAGTTGTTGCTAGACTGTAGTGTAAATTGAGTCACGTAACCTCCCAGTTGAAGGTATTTTGTTGTTTCAGTATAAGTAACCCCTATAACTGAGATTTTTCAACAGACGTCTGATTCACTCCAATGTGATAACCAAAACCTGCTATGACGGAATGCAGACATGTTTCCTGGTTTTCTTGCGGTGGGTGAAACGTGAGCAAGTTTCTTCTGATGAACGTAACTTTGAGTAGTTTCGCAGGGACACAGTTTTGTGACCCAAGAACGCGGATGGCACAGAGGTTGTTTATTCAGGAAAGCAACACATGAGTTATGCGTTTCAACATGACAACAAACAAAAACACT
>JTDE01004188.1:48433-59514 GCA_014338405.1 Paragonimus skrjabini miyazakii
TCAAAAAAAGACATCAACAGACTTGCTGTGTTTGACCATCGTTGTCTCCGCGAATTGGCCCATATTAAGTGGACTGATCGCGTGAGCAATGTGGCAGTTCGCCGGTGCGTATTCCGGAATGCTCGGGATGCGCGATCAATTGGTCAGCTAATTACGTTGCACAGCTTGCGATTGTTAGGTCACGTACTCCGTAAGTCATCTAATCGTTTACCGTATCGGGCATTATATGCTGAGGCCACCAACAGTTGGGTGAAAACACATGGTGATCAAGCAACAACGTGGTCACGAAATATGAAGACCCTGACTGTTCAACTGAGCAAAGTGGGTAGGTGTCGCCTGTCTGGACGGGGTCCCCGTGATCGCTCAAACCGCTGGTTAGAGACGCTATCCGGGATGGCGGTGTTTCGCAGTCAATGGTGTACCTGCATCCATATCATTTCTAGTTCTTCCGTTTAGTCTTCTTTTATTAATTTTCAAACCCCTTAGTAGCGTTTTCTTCTAGGATATTCCACGTCACTGTTGAGGTGAGCGGCGATTCGAGCAACAGTACCTTTTGGTCAGGTTCATGGCTGCTATGATCGTGATGATTACCGAGAAAAATGACCAAACATTTACGTGTATACGTTCAGTTGCAATGGACAGAAAACTGTGAAAATGTACACAGGAGCGAGCCTGTTTCGGTTGGTGATGAACAAGCAAACTTTTTAACGGATTTTTCGGAAGGTAGCTAAGATGTTTAATCTTTGGTATGAAATCCCAAATTTGGTTGCTCCAGCGAACAGCCACAAATTGGCTGTTAAGTTTATGGAAACCCAATGTGCGCAATACGTTAGCACACCATAAACGTCAAACGATAGTGTGGATGTTCCCGAGGTCACTCGAACAGTAATCAGAAAGGTAAAGCGACTAGCACACAAATGTAATGCCGAGTGGTACGTGGTCTGGGCTGGATTTCCGATTGCTTAAGGAAACAAACTCCTAAAATAAAAACGAGAAATCTGGATGGCAGGTTCGCATTTTATTGGACAGTATACTGTCGGGTTATGGTGCTGGGTCACACCACTGTGCTTTTCAGTCCAACTGCCGAGCATCCGGTCGAAAAATGCAAACCATATGGTACACTCAGTTCCCCAAGGTTACTTACAAGTAGTGCTGTCTACGCTAGGCTAAATGTCATCGTTTCAGCAGCCGGTTATAAGTGTACCTCACAGTTACATGATGCGACGCTGGGAAGTAGCAATCTGGGATAATATGCCTTACACTTCTGGATTGGCTGCAAGTAAACAACAGGGATAACAATCGATTCTGTCAGCAAATTACAACGTTTAGAGAAGACATACAGTGTCCACAATAGTCGGTAACCTGGGATAAGCGGTAGCTGCTCAGTGTGTTCATTGACTGCCCTGCGGTTACTTCAAATGGTCTATTTGATGCAGTGTTCCGTATGCGTACTATCTTCTGTAGTCAGCCGAATGTCTAATCGAAAGTCTTCTGACGCACAAAAAGGTTATCTTTGATAGGCACGGTGAATCATGAGATGGTAACCGGCATAACGATTTATACGGTTTGGAAGCACACGTACACGTATCTGGCCAGTAACAGCAGTACACAGAGAAATAGATACTGATTTCCAAAACACTGTACACTATGTACAATTGAAGCAGACAGGTGAACATTGGTTATTTAAAACGTGTTTAGTTCGCCTAATCATTTAATTGTCATGTGCAACACAGTCTCTAGTGTTTCTAACAGTAGTCCTGGCTTTATAAGCTTGCACTTATCTTCATTACTGTTACACTCTCTAGCCATGATTGACGTTCAGTTACATTTCTCCTCAAGGTAAGGCGGGTTCTACGGATATGTTTGCTAGTAATCTGTGGAACATCTGATGCCAACGAAATTTTCTCGAATTTCTCCAAACTTTTTCATCCGCACCCTACGCTTAAAAGATGTCTGCATGAGTCATTTTGTGACCATGCCTCGACTCATGAATAATTCAGTCATTCCATATTAATGATTATTGTAACTTTTGGATAAACATGTGATTCGCTTGGTTTCACTTGTCTTGTTCGTTTGACGACAGAATTACAAGACTAGTTCTGGCTAATGGACTGCAGGCTGTATACCTTTCCACAGTACATTTTGGAATTCAAGCACAGACTGTACGGTCCCAAGGGTCACGCAAACACAAGCGCAAATGTACCATCAGGGTCACATGGAGGAATAGAATAATTACGAACACGCCACCGTTGACCGGTGTGAATGGATTGTGAGTCGGACAGGACGGCAGTGACCGTAATCTATTGATTCAACTGACTGGCTTGGTGACGGCCCGACTATGAGCCGTCAGCGCTAACTCGGCCATAGGCTTGGCAAATTAGGCAGCGCATTTGGCGTTTGAATGAAGCATCTACTCTACCTGACTTGTTTCTATTCGGTACCGACGTGCGCCTATGCTGGTTTCCGCAATTTAAGTTACGTCTCGTCTAGAACATAACCTCCACCAGACCATTCAGTCGATAACCGATGCATGGTATCAATTTATGATGAGTAAGAGGCAGCCGGTAACTTGTAATAAATGGTTGACTCGAAGTTTTCACCCGTTTAATGAAAACCGGAATCAGATTCTTCTGCGTCCACTCAAACGACAGGCTTCCTGAAAACGGTCATACTTATTCTTCACATGACGCCTGTTTCTTGGTACAGCTGTGCATGCACTTATCGACAGGCAACGAGATACCTATTGTATCAGCGGCTGATCGAAATGCGTCAATTTGTCGTGGCCAATTTATCTGTGGCCTCCGGATGACGCGATTAGTGCAGATTTCAGAAATGTAGCGTTCTTCAAAATTCTATTTGTGTAGCCTATGAACATCCACTTGGTCGGGCGATCAGATTGCAATGTGTGTGGGTCGTAAGCAAACTCGTTGAACTAACGGTAAGTAAAGGAACAGTTTGGGCCTAAGGGTGGTTTCAACGCAGTATGGATAGAGGACCAGGAGCTGTGAGTGTAGTTATAACCAAAGTTTGTATCAGACCACAGACACGTGCAATCAAGACACTCTTGATTGGCTGCAATCGTGCCGTTCCGACCGAGAGACACGTGAGATTGATGCTATTTCTTCCACAAACTGTTATCACAGTAGCTGGGATCAACACGGTAAGATATCAAAGATCAGTAGTTAGACTGATTTCTGTTATCTACTGCACACCGTTCAAAATTTTGGTTGCACCGTTTATTCTTCAGGTAACAGTTGCCTCGAGATACAAAATGACGAAGGAAAAATCGAAAGTTCAGGTGGAATGACAAAAAGTAACCTACACCGATAAGCTCTTCTTATCCACAGTTTTAACAGGAGTGACAATAAGCGATCGTTTGAGCATGAGATTTGTGGGTGTGTTTCTTACAATTGCAATATGTCACCTACGTCGTTATTGTTAAACCACAGGCCTAACTCAAAAGGCTTTTTTGTATCTCGAGACGCAGACAAAAGTGAGTAAAACTGAGGTCTAGGGGACTCTTTCTTCCGTAAATGTGTAGGCGACAAGAGCACTTTTAAGCTCTTGAAGGTTTAGCATCCTTTCATGTCATGTCACAATTCTTCATTCCATGTGTATTTTGGTTCAGAGTACAAGGGTGTTGTATGCGACGATATCAAACATACTGAAAGTTAACGTCAAGGGCCAGCGAGCCGTATTTGGCTTGAGGTTATAACTTGCAGTTAGTTTATCCGAACCGTCAACTACCTTCTTGTTCCTGGTCTTATCTAGTGTTGTGACCCAAGAACGCGGATGGCACAGAGGTTGTTTATTCAGGAAAGCAACACATGAGTTATGCGTTTCAACATGACAACAAACAAAAACACTCATCTGCGCACGGTACTGGGCCCAAAACTTCACGGTTGCCATAGACGCCAATACTCTGTTCCTGCATGTGCTGAGAACCATTTCGTGCGATGATGCATTCCGATGTTTTTTCCTGTAATTTTCCTGCGGCTAATTTAATGTCAAAATCCCTAATCTTGCTCTACTTCTGACTAGTAGTGGTGTGAATAGTATAGTGCGATCGCTCCTCCTCACTTCACTAGATTGGTGTTAATTCCTTTTCCTCCTTGATGCTGATAAGAGAACCCCTAGAAGAAGTGCTTATCGCGACTGCGGTTTTGTTCTTTTTCAGAAAATAAGATATGGACGTGATGGTCGTGATCGAAAAGACGTAAATGTAGGAAACATTGCTGCTTTGTGCGATCCTACCGTGTTCAACATTGTCATTTTTTGCTTTAGTAGCTTCTGACTTGAATAATATCATGTAAAAGGTATGAGTACCTTGTGAGATTCCCAGTCTAGTTCTGAAGAGTAATACAAGATTTTGGTTTCCATACACACTGAACATAACCCACAATTGATCGCAACTGTCCCATTCCCATAAACTTTCCAATCGGCCCCTGTCGAACTGGCCTGTCTGATGTATGTAGATCTACTTTACTTGAAGTGTCGATTTAACACATGTTTCTGGACTTTTCTCTGATGATCAAATTAGTTACCAAATCTCTCGCTTTCAGAACAGGACAGCTGAACAGCCCGAGCAACTTGCAGACATGTTCAATTAGCCACGGTATACGTGACAAGCCAATCATGTGATACGTTTTAATTCTACCATTGATGCATGTGAATCTGTTCACAGTCTGTCGCATGTGACACTTGTAAATGTAAGGGCAACATAAAGAAGGTGGGGTGCACCACAAACAAATGGTCACGGCGACCTGATAACGTGAAGCAGACGATCATTTCAACAGCTGAATGCTGAACCTGTGACGTGCAGTTCAACGGACATACCAGGAAATTCCGTTGTTTTGACGTGTCTCTGGCCGCGCCCTGATGGATCACATGATGATTCCGTAACGCAACAATTACTGACCGGATTACCTACAATAAACTGGTTTGCAAATATGAATAAACGATTTTATCCGGACAAACATATGATCCGTGTTACATACAGCTTGGCGTATCACTCGCATGATACGCAATTTGCGAATGTCGCGCTTTTCCACAAACTCGTGATACCACTTGCACCCAAATGATATCGGATGTTTGTAACAGTCAACTCTTGAGTGGCACAAAGATGGAGCAGACGATCACCTTGCTCACTGAATGCATCAATGTTGTAGGGTTCAAAAACTCCCGGTAATTATGTTGTATCACACCCAACTCGGACGCTGAAGTCATCTCAAACAAATAATCACTCACTCAACGGTATCCAACGGATTTTAGCGGACAGATGATCATACAGCTGGTCCTTTCTATGATTAGTGTGATACATAGTTGGAACATGAACATTAATAAATGTAGCAGACATTTCAATTGAGTCGCAGGTGCCTGGACCTGAATCGAGAGCTGGTGTTGTGCGGTTCGCCTATCACCAAAGAATTGATGTGACCAACCACTACGAGACAGACATCGTACTCCCGAACACTTCCGACCCGGTAACCTATCCAGTATAATGTGTATTTGCCCCCTATTTTTTGGACCTTATCTTGGTCTGAAAGCATTGTTTCACTCAATGTTACGGTTTTAATGTTGTAGCATCTCAGTTTCAAGACGATCAGTGCAGCACGGAGTCCCGGTGGTCCAGTGCAGTATCGACCCAACAACATAGGCACATTCCATGTCCCGACGGCATTGCCTTGCGTCTCCGGGCATTTCTACGACTGATATGTGAGACCTCACACTGAGTCTCTTAGTCAGCAGTCTGACCTGTGGGCCGAAAGGAAGCAGTGTTTTCTTGGGAGACTACATCTGGGACCTTTGACTCAATAGCTTGACCTGCGGAGCAGCAGGGTATGAGATTTTCTCCCGGGACCTAATTCAGAACCAATAACTCGAAACTCCGACTTACTTGATAGTCACGAGCTAACCGAGCCCGGGAGTGCATTGACTGACATTTATGACTCATTCCGATTACCGCTGTGCTCAGTATTTGTATTGTAAGCCACATCAAGCATCTAGCGATTAGTGCGGGTTTTTCGACCACACAGGTTAAAACATCGATGGTGGTGGTCAACCGGTTGGGTGTACTGAGTGCTATTTGTTTTAGGATACATTTTCGAACCCTCTTCTTCTGTACGCGGAAGACTGCTGTGCTGTAGTTGTAAATACAGCTGTGTTATATACTCATACGTTCGTATACCACTGTCTAATTACGCCCACGCAGTCATTAGTGCGACACACAAGCATAACTGTTTTTTGTCTGGCTACTCCTCTTTGGCCCATGTGACCTGATTGAATCTGAAAGAACCGAAGATCTAGTCATCATAGCCCTCTGAATCAAGACAACGTACAAGCTTGATCACCAGGCCAATGTTACTGTGTCTCCTCCCTAGTCGGTCGAACAATTTGTACATTGATCACAAACCACTGCGGCTGAGTTGAAAAAGAGACTTTTTCCCAAGAATTCTCCTAATTGTTGGGAAAAATGGATTTTTCCACTTCGGGAATTTGAATGTCTGCCACTTTCTTCAAAATTCGAGTTTGGCGTTCACTCTGATTGGCGAATTCAGTGACTTGGGACCATGGCAACTCAAAACATATAAATACAACTGCTGTGCACCACCATTTCGCCCTCGGGCTGAACAGAATATAAAGCTTGTTTGAAAACCTTCTTTTTCCTTACCTATTGGGGGAGTCTTTAGTTGCGAGAGTTACTTGCGCTCTGATTCTCGTACTACATTCCGACACCGCTGTGTTCCATTCGTGATCGAAATATTGCTCATGGTCTTTACGTTCGTTCTTGTCTTTCTCTCTCTGAGGATCTTAACAAGTTGCGTGTTTTCATGTGATAATTTAGTTGTGCCCTACGTGTAGTCAGTAGCGCTGTGATCAACAAGGTTGCCTCGTGTAAGTGTGGCCAGCTTTAACATCCCAACCGTGGGAAAGATGCGTATTACTGACGAGTTCTAACAGAGGCGAAACTCGAGTATAATGCTACTTTTCAAAAGGTGCTGACTGGACAGTCTATGAGAATGGGATAACTGCGATGAGTTGTGAGGAATGTTCAATTTATAAAGCAGTAGAAAAGGTCGGGGGTTGGAGACACACGTACACACACGTGCACAAGTTCGATTAGTAAGTAGGGAAACCATTCAATATCAAGATTGAGATACACTGATAAGTGTGGTCAAGGTAGATCACAACAACGCTTCACGTCAGTTGTAGCCAACCGGAATAGGCATAGTAATTCAGTAGACGATTATTTTGCCACCAGCCTTGAGCTTAGTCTGTACCCACACGCTCAGACCACTCTAAAGGCTAATATGCTGTTACCATCATTGTGACAGCAAAAGATACTCGATCTGGAAAGATGCTACAAGACACACGAAAATACACTATAACAATCCTACACACGGCTAACATATCTCCACACCTGTTGGCACTCATACTACTAGTATCTTAGCTAGAATATTACGCACAAAACATGTTCCAAACTTTCGACCGTTCGTCGTTATCTGCTTTCAGTCTGCCTAACACTGTCGCTGAGTTCGTCTTCTGAGTAGTTTATTCCATTCGTACCGTTGCTCACTGAGACAAACCACCATCAGTGTACTGAGGTAGGCATACAGGCATGTCTATCGATTGAACAGGTGCAGGCCTATATCCTATCAGAAGCACCTACACTTGATGTTCTCCGTGCGCGCTTGAGTCACAGACCTAAATACAAAGGTATCGCAGTGCGCGTATGCCTTCGTTCCGTTCAAGTCTGCTAGATAACCAATGCTCGATAACGAAGGATATGGAATAGCTAACAACGATGGGCATAAACTGTAGTCAATGGTTATAAGTTAAACAACGTCGTTAAATACTAAATCACCAAGAGAAACTTGCAGTCTATTTACTGCTCAATTGGATTGAAATTTAACAAATATGTGTCAGGATGAAGTTTTATATAGAGGGTGCTCAACATCTGGCGAACTTTATGAGATGCAAATGATTTAGTTCTGTTGTACTTGTTACCAGCATCACTGACACTAATGATATATCCAACAGGTTCTAGAGATGGTTCGCGTCATTTTCGATTAACAACACTCGACGAACAACTCATTCTCCGAGATATTTTCGTACACCTATTGTTTCTTCTGAACACGATCACCTTGCTTATGAAATCTGATTCAATGCACATCGACCTTCATTGCTTAAGGATATTTTCTGACAACTCTCACAAATCGCTGTCATCTGTACAATCCGGTTGTAGACCGATCCATACATATGTCAATCAAACTTACCAGGACGTTCGAGTCCAGTTTTCAATCTCAACCTTGTTGGTTTACAACCAGAGCATACCGGTGAGTTGGGTATGGGCGAACGAGGTGAAACATAAGGATCACATACCTCACGCAGGTAGCCTAAATCCGATACATGGTTAGTACGACATTTCAAATCAGTCGGGTGGTGTGGTACAATCACCTTCGATAGTCAGCTTTCTACGTTACATAGAAGCACATCATGACGCTTTGCTAGTTTACTTAAAATGAACTTGAATCAAGTACCTACAATCATAGTACACATCCGTAAACTGACACTGTGTAACAAAGCCCTGTATTTCAATCATTTCCTCTAGTAGTGTTTAGCATACTATCACACAAAGTACTTACAAGTTAGAATATCTGGAATTCTTCTGTCATGGTTTTGTTGTACAGGTTTTAGTCCCAGTCATAGCAAAAATAACCGCTTGCAAGTTACAAGACCGGTGGATACTTTCTTCTATGATGGAGCTAGTAAAAGGTCTGCAGTGCCCCAAATTGTGGTAACCGGAGTACATCAACCTCCGGGGGATGTACTAAAACTAACTCCGCAGTTGTCCTTGAACATGACAACACGCACAGGTCTCGTTCTATCGTCTTTCGACTGGATCCCAAAACCACACCCACCCACGCCCACTCATTCGTGTGGTTCTCACGGGCGTTTACCCATATTTAGTTGGCGGCATGCAATGGGCCTAGCATGCACGTGAGTCAACTCAGTGCGGCTAGCCGAGCGACAAGGACAACGCGAAACAACATGCCCGACCTTGCTCTTGGAAGTGTTCCTATTCCCTCGTCTTCCATAACGCCTGAATTTGTCCCACTCCTTCGCATCAACCTGACACCGCTCATAACTGCTCCTGTTATCAGTACATCCCTACCGTTTAGTGTCATATGTCATTTCCTGACACAACTCTTCATACTGGCCACTTCTTTCTTCTTCTTCTTCTTCTTACTGTGTAGGTGATAAACACTTAATTTTAATACTCACCAGTACCAATTCACCAAATGTCTGCAATTTGTTGAGTTTGAAGATTTGGTAATTCTGACATGTGATTCATTGATACTAGGGTCTACATTGTTGTTCCAGACAACTTTTTATTCAGCCCCTTTACCGGTCTTTCTTTCCACTTTTCGAACCAGTTGTCTACAAATGACCACAACAGCTATTGAGTAGTTACTGTCATTCAGTCACAACGACCATGAACCTGACCGGAAGGTATTGTCTTATACTTAAACACACATTGCCTAAATGTTGGTATCATTCTTTCGTTGCCTGTGTCAAGGTAACAACTGGGGACATAAAGAGAAGTATGAACATTTGAGCTGGGTTCATATTCCCCAGCACTATTCAGCGTGTACATTTTATCTGTTGATCGAACTCTCCCGAATTTCACCTCATCAGAGCTAGTCGTGTGACCTTTCTGGCAGACGCTGCTATACACACATAAATGACCTACTCAAGCTGCAAACATACAAGATGCTTAAACGTCATTCTGGATTTTCCAAGCCCTTTTTAGGCGAATGTGGGCAAAACAACACAAACTTATGACGTGAAAATTCGAGGTTTTCTGGCATGCAGTGACCCCGGGTAGTAGTGTGTAAAACATAACTGCTTCAGAGCATATTTTAGGTTTAACAGTCAGTCTGTCTTTTTAGCTTTGTCGGAAACTTTAGGAGCGTTTCAGTATCCTTGTGAAAACTTTGTCTCCGATGGGCTGATGGTTGTCTTTGTCACTCTCGTTTTAACACATCACAAAGCTATATTCTTCAACTTGATTATGTATAGAATCAGATAGGTTTAGTCACTCCCTTTTCTGGGATAGAAGCAGAGATTATTTCCTCAAGTATGTATGGGACACAGGGGTTTGTATTCATTAAGTCACGTGAGTACGTGCATACTTTCAATTGTTTGGATAGTTCGACGATCCAGTTTGACACGTGACACGATGAAGGTTTGTTCGTGCACAACTCTACCGAAGCTGGCACACTATGGTAACATTCCACAATGTACCGGATAAACCAGAAGGTCAAGCCGGTACAACGCATGTATGTACGTCGTTTTATTGTTGGGGGTGATGTGCACACGTGCATGTAAACACTATTCTTGGAAAGCCATGTAGATAGCATTTTTGATTTTGTCATGTAGCCAATTGTTCACTTTTGTCAGGCTCGGTCTGCAGCGAATCGTGAGTTCAAACCCGGTTGTGGTTGATTTATGTTTGAGAATGGGTGGACATTGAGGAATAAAACGAGTGTTTGTGGCTAGAAAGAATGGGTCATGCGGTGAAAATGTACTCGATTCACCGCTTATCCAAACCCCAACACAATTGTAGTTCTAACAAAAGACCAATCCAAATGTCGCATTGAAGATACTACAACAGGATTGAACGAACAGTCTCAGTGTCACGTCTTCTGTTATTTGCTTATTTCTTTGTTCCGTACTGCACCAATTAACGTCCAGTTTGTGACTTTGTATGTGTCCATATGATCAGCCAATGAGTGACTATGATTTCTTTAATACTGTTGTACATCCATAAATTCGGCTTCTTGTCTCACGAATATGAACTGCTTACTGCAACCAGTACGAGGTCTTCTGCTAATTACTTGCGTGGGAGGTTTTAATTCGAGTACGATTTCTAGGGCTATTCGAAGTCCCTAACTCCGAGTATTACAGGTCACTGGTGCATGGGTGTTCCCGATAGGTTTTAAGTTTACGTAAACGAATCGAAAGCGTAACTGAAAGTTCAATCAATTGCGTCTGTGATTAATGATCACGTTGCTCGA
>JTDE01004189.1:46469-57158 GCA_014338405.1 Paragonimus skrjabini miyazakii
CTGCTTCCAGATGGAATAAACCACCTGGAGCAGAGCATGTTCCATCGCCAGTCCGTCATTCTTCAGAATCTCACTTAGCAGTCCATCATCCTTTGCAACCTTTCCATTGAGTAGTTGTCTAACCGCTTTCCCCACCCTTGGCAAACCCCGGGTGAGAGCAAGTGAAGATTTGACGGCCTGTCAAGGGAGGTTGTTAACAGGCACCAAATCAATGGTAGAAGGACGGTTTAATGGGCTACTAAAGTGTTGGTGACAGACTCCCGTGATATCCTCTGACTGGGTACACGAACAGCCAATGCCCACGTCAATCAGTCTCTGGTAGACTGGACAGATGGACCGAAAATCGTTTTAAGTGGATCGTAGAACTACTTGTGATGTCGGCGATCGGCATTCCTCTGCATTCGCTCACCCCGCCTCCTTCACCAATCCTCCTTGATCCCGCGAACACGTTCGGACAATTGACGGCGAGTATTCTGAAATATCACTTTCTCGTTTTCGTTGTCCGGGTCTATTGTGAGGGTGGCAAACGCCACATTCTTCTCCCGTACCAATTACCAGATAACCACGTTGTTGTCGTCGAACTAGTCCGGACGTTTCTCACGTTCGATACCGATCGTCTCAGTCTGGGTGCCTACTGCCGTGGTCTGCTCCTTGATGAACTGTCACATACCCTCGGGGATGGTGGGTACGGGTGCGTTGTGCAGACGAGCAGCAACTGCACGTTGGAAAGCAGTCCTCATCTCGGAACTCTCCAATCGCTTGACACCCAATTTCTGTCGTTGTCCAGAGGATCTGCTATAAACAGGCTTGCATACATAGATAAACAACTCGGTCCTGAACAGCCTACGATCTGTGCTACATTCAGCGCCGTGCGTTACTCGCGTGATATGCACTTCATAAATGTTGCGCTGTTGCACAATCACATAATCAAGCAAATGATAGTGACCACTTCGTGAGTGAGTTCACGTCGTGATGTCGATCGCATCCTGCTGGAATCGGGTGCTGGCGGTAGCCAGCTTGTGAGTAGCACACGTGTGGGGTAGAGAGTAGCTGTTCTCGTTGACTGAACCAATACCGTAAGATCCGAGGGCTCCCGGCTGAACGGTAAATAACATTATATATATATATATATATAACTTTATGAATGCCATTTCCGCTGTGGTAACTGACGAGAAGTGAACGAAGTGTTACTGTAGAAGACATCTTACGTTCTAACCGTCAAATAAGACATGCTGGTATGTATTGGAATGACACGGCTCAGTAATAAGGTCGTAAAGCTGAGATACTCCAATGGACGCTTATTATTGTGGCTATAAAATGTCACATCAGAGTCCAAAAATGGCCCGGTATATATGATAACAGAGCATGACCTGCCTCAGAATCTGATTTTTGATCACACTTTTGGTAGCTTGTTAATCTGTATCGCTTATGAATGCAGCTTTTTACTATTCAATGTTTACTGGTGAAAAAATGGTCGTGATGGCACAGTCCTCTGGGGAAGTACCGTATTTTTACTTAGTCCATTTACACTCACAGGCACATGCTGGTTCCCAGTCCAGCACTGCCTGTCAGACGTTGCAGCACTTACAAAGACGATTTCTGTACAACCAAGTGTCACTGATTCTGGGCCGTGGTGACCAGAACACTAGGTCGATGGGGTCGAGAGACTTTAGTCGAAATGCATGTGTACCGCTTTGCCGATTTGCCTGACTGTGGTTACAGCGATTTGCTGAGACCGTTCTGTAACCCGAATGAGCTAGAAAGCCTGTTTTTTAGGCAGGTCCTTTGGTTTTGAATCGAAATATTGTTTCCGGGTCAATAATTCGGGGACAATCGGTAAGCTTAGAAACACAGGGCTGTCGTACGTCTGTGTCACGCAGTGTATATCGTTTGTCCTGATAAAAATGACGGAAGGCGCGTAGATTAGGCCAGCCTCCTTGAAACACACGGTCTGGGACGTTAATTTTCGAGCTAACGTCACAGATAAGCTTATTCTGGAGCATTTCCAAAGATTATTGTCTTCTGGTGCACCTTCCATTAATTGTCCACCACAGAACGTCCTCCCACATCAAAATTCTACACAGAGCCATTGATCATCTTTACTCTACCAGAAAGATATTTCATTCTCACTCTTTTCGGTCATGATGTACCCTTCTACGTGCATTGCTTAGTAGTAGACAATACTGTTCTACCTCCCAGCACGGTATCTCGGTGCGGAGTTAAAGGACGCGTACTATGTTCCTAAATCACCCATGCAGAGCCCTCTCTACGGCAGTCTGAATAGGTTACCGGACTACCCCTGGCGCATATTTGATCGGTTGGGAAAATAAGCCGATAAGCTAGCTAGAAGTCTTACAGGAGAAATCAGACTAAGGAATTACCGAAGTTTAGTTACTTTCCTGAGCCACGATAAAGCTGTAGTGGCATTCTTATACGCATAACACTTAGGGTTTTGAACAACTCACAGAAGGCAACCTTATGCCCACCGCAAAAGCTTTTTTCCCTAATCTAGCTCTCTAACAACAAAACGAATAGCCTATTTTGTCACCGTTAGCAAGCGCTTCTTTCGGCATGTTGATTTATAACGTATTATGTCTACTAGTGTAATTTGCTCTCTTCGACTACGACGTCGACTCTTTCCATCGTTTCTTCATTTGTTTCCTGTTTTACGTTTAACACTTACAGTGGCACAATAGAACGGTAGCCATCAGATTGGTTCATTAAGATTTTCGAACTTCAATTCGAATTATAAAAGTAACTTGCAGTCATCGTTTTTCGATCATTTCGAATATCCGCTGTTCGGCAGTCACTTTACAACCGTCATCAAAATGCTCGTCTTATGAGTACGTGGAACACGATTCCAGGTCTATCATAGCATGGATACGCACAACGGATACATGCCAATAGGAGTGACATTCCTGTTTGGTAACGCCTTTTAAAAGTCAGCTGAAGAGTCTACGGGAATTAGAAAGCTGCTAACAACTGTGAATGTTGTTCAAGTTGTGTAACGTAAAGTTCATTGGTATTCAGCAGTAATCACAAACACTGCTGATTGAATAAAATGATATATGTAGTTTCATTTGGACTGAGAAACAGTAATCATAGGATTATAGATTACAATCAGCAAGGCAGGTAGAGCGTCCCCGTGAAGACTATCGGGCGACCTGATCATTACCAATCAGCGATTGCGGCTAAACGCCTAGATGTGATACTTCGGCCGTACCCGATGTGAAATCAAACCGCACACCCTAGAAACACGTGAACAGGAAATCGAAGTATAGATCGGGACACACATACTGATGACCTTGAACGTACCTCGACTTTAGTGCATGTTTAGTGCATATTCGTATGAATTTAGTGTGTATAGTTCGGTTCGTAACGCCAGTCATAAGAAGAACATATGTGAGTGCATATAATTAACGTGAACATTTAAATTTTGACAACCATATGTTGTTTTATGCCTATGGCATAAATGAACTTGTGAATGACAACATTTTCGGCGAACCTGATACTTGAAGTAGGGTTGTAGGTAGAGGATGGATTTGTCAAACATGCACAGCTTGACGACGCCAGTCAAATGCCTAGCAGAGGTTAATGATCGATTTGTTTATTATGGCACAGACGGAAGTCGACGGGCAGCATAGGCGCACTAGGAACATGAGGTCTGATTGACCGGGTTGAACTCATTAGCGTGCAATACATTTTGTGGAAAGAGTAGGACGTAACCAGCTTGATAGCTGTAAATCAAAACACAAAACCAACTGAACTGTTCTAAAGGGAAGCAAAAATCGAACAGACTGACGGCAAAGTAACAGGCAAACGTCAAAGGTGAGACACATTGGCTGAAATTAAGGTTTGGAGTCATCCAACTGTAAGTACTGGCCAATTTATCCTAATTCTGTTCTAATCCTGCAGTAGTGAAGACCCGTTACTTTATGCGTCGGTTGACAAGAAGCATGAAAACTTCCAAAAAGTGTACACAAGACGTAAGCATAATATATACGATATAGAAAAACAACCTCCCGGAAAGACGGTGAGGCGCAAACAACGTACGAGAAACATAAAAACACTGTAACATAATTAACAGCAGGCTCACGGAATAAATAGTAGTATCATACAAAATATGTCAAGTCCGGTAAAAGCAAACCTTCAACAGACCGTAGATCCTATAATAAAAACCTAAAGCGGTTTTCATTAACGATGTGACGTTAAAATTCAAGATTGTGAAACATGTTAAACGCATTGGATTTTTACATTGGTGCATTCGTCTGAATACTTTCCCTATCACGTACTGCAAGACGCTTACCAGCAGACTGAATGAGACTCACTAAGAACAATCTTAGGCGCGTTACCAAGTGTCATATCGGTGAGGCCCCAGAAAGACTGGTTGTATAGCATGAAATCTACGTCCGGAAACGCTAACTATTTGATGGATTCTATTTGGTACATCGAGTTAAGTTCGGGAACATTTGTCACGATGTTGTACGCAAGACTGAAACCATTGTTCTTGATCAGCTTGATAAATCACTTCAACATGGTTTGACCGAACATACGTTTCGAAGGAACTCATCGAAGTATATTATAAATCTCTCATCAACTCAGCTAGCCAATATGCATATTGAAGTATCATTATGTGGTGTGAGATTCTGTATACCTCCAGGATGGGTAAATGCTATCGAAACACAGACTTACCTTGCGTACTTATACGAGCAGCTTTCTGATTTGGAAGCGACTTCAGATGAAGACAAAAGGTGGATGAAGAACAAGTTCATAGATATAGAAAATCATACAGAACACCATATAGAACACCAGTATCGAATTGCACTAAGTAGACAGAAGACGCTGCTAAGCAGGCAGCACATACAGGCACTAAAAGCGCTGAAGTTGAATAAATACTCAATGATTATTCAACCGGAAAAAGGTTCCGGAGTGGTCGTTTTGAATCATGCAGAGTGCACAGGCAGGATATCTTCTGTACTCAGTGAACGAGCCAAGTTTTGACTCGAGCGAAAGCATGACAACCCTGTCGATATAGATAGACAACTAACGAAGGAACTGTAGACACTTCTGGAAGTTCGACTGATCAATGAAGCTACGTCACGATCCATAAAAACTACAGGAAGTGTAACGTCCCCAGTGTATGGTCTTCCAAAGAAGCACAAAACAAACGTTCCTCTGAGACCAATTTTATCGACGACCGGCTCGCCGCATCCCAAACTAGCCGAATGGTTGGTAAGACTCCTGAAAGAAGTTCGTGGTTCGTTTGCCAAGTATGAAGTAAAAGACACTTTCGAACTGGTCAACTTATTGGACACAATTAACGTAGGACAGAAACACCTTGCTTTCATGGATACCGTATCCCTGTTTGCAAAATTCGCACTGCGCGAAACGACACAGTGTCTGCTGGATCTTATTGCAGAACGCGACATAAATAATGGTTTGCCCACTAACGAACTATAACGCTTTTTATGTCTGTACATCTCGAATACTAGTTTTCCGTTTCAAGACGGAGCCTATGGACAAATAGATGGCACAACTATGGGAAGCCCCAAGAACCATCACTAGTTGATACTTCTGTCTCTAAGGTTGAAAGTAGAGCCTCCGGTTTTGTGAGTGGCTTCCCACTATACAGGCGTTAGGTGCAATGAACACTTCACACAGCAACATTGACGTAACCGTGAACAAAGAACACGGCAATCCGTTATCGTTTCTTGATATCTTCATGGTTAGAAGGTGTGATGGAACAGTCCAACGATCACTGTTTCGCAAGGACACGTGAACTGGTCATTAATTGCACTTCAACAATTTCGTGCAGATAAGTTATAAACGTGGTCTAAGCTGAACACTCTTTGAGGGGGCTAGACACATTTGTTCTGCGTAAGTGCTGGAGATTGAACTGAATAATCTACGGAATGTTCTCTTGGATAGCGCCCATCCTTCTTGGTTTAGTAGGAGATTCAGTCAACCAGGTCGAAGAAACAGGTGAAGCTAGACGTTCTCAATAAGTTAATAGCCCTTAACCTTCCTTTCAAATGGAATGTTGTGAACCTATAACCACAGAATTGTCTTCAAACAGTTGTCAGACGAGTCTGTAAAGCTGCTCAGTTGGTTGTATTGTACAGAATCGTTCGTATCCCAAAACACTCAATCAAAGAGCTGATACTTTACTCTATAAAATCTCACGTCATCTATCAATATCAGTGTGAGGGTGAAGTCACCTATATTGACAGAACCGAGCGCCAGTTGCAAACCGGAATTAGTGAATACACACCGAACGAATATCTCGACACAGTGGTAGAATATGGTCAAAGCCCACAGTAGATAGATTGCGGACAACATGAGCGACCGTACGAGCCGTTGCTCAACAAAATCGGACCAACGAACGAATAATGGCAGGCAGAAAACCCCCCGACTGAAGGCGTCAATCCAACACATAAACCAGACAGAAGTGCACACAACTTGTGAGCGCAAACCGGCGGGGGGGAGGGGGTTGTGAACTGGAATTCTGACTCTTAAACGCGAGCGCGCGCATAGCATGGCAACTAGCGGGTTGGACAATAAAGACCGTGTTTTATTGGACGCCTTTTCGCTACAGTATTGCCCGACACTTGTTGATGCGTCGTCAGCCGGACACGGTCAAAGAGTTCATGATCATCTACACGACCACCAACCCAGGCCGTCTTCGATATCCCCAGGCGGTTGCCATCATAAGCAACAGGCCCGTTCTGTGTATCCAAAACGAACTGTTGGTTATACTCTCTCATTACCCTGGCTATGGTAGGGTCTGTGCACCAACAGACGGTTGACATTTCATTGTAGTTTGCTTTGTCGTTTGGTTTTGATTTGATAACAATTTAGCGGTCCGTAGTAAGCACTCGTGAAGAACTAGCGAAATCTGTCATGTCATAAATCATGCAACATAGCGTTTCTCAACCCACCCTTCAAATTTATCACCGAGAAAGATTGTTTTACACGGAGTGCTCAACTTTCTGATCTGCCAGAGACGAATGCTATGTATGAATATTTCACATATATATATATATATAATATACCGCACACTTCAAACAACTTCTGCTGCTCACTAGTAATCAACTATTTTCAATAATGTAAACTGACTACCACATATACTGATTGAAGAAAGTCAACTCCGACTGAACAGTATTGATCATGACGTTTAAAATCTGTACTAGTGTTGTGATCCAAGAACGCGGATGGCACAAGGGTTATTTGTTCGACCAAGCAATACAGGGGTTAAACATTGAAACAAAACCTGAAACAAAACCGCTCATTTGCACGCGGTATTCGGCCTCAAACCGTCTCGGTTGACGCAGACGTCAATGCTCAGTTCCATTAAGTAGCAGGGACCACTATGAGCGATGCTGCACTCTGATTTTCCTTCCTGCATTTTCCCTGCGGCTTGTACGATGTCAAAATATATGCTCCGGTCCTACTACTGAATAGCTGTGGTATGGGTAGTATGTTACGATCGCTCACCTTCACTGCACTAGGACTTACTGTCATACAAAGAACCAAAGTGAGCTTCTTTTACCATTCAACATTTCCTGTCAGTTTATCTGGATTCGCTCAACTTCGGTGTTAAAGTCATTAGTGACTAGTCATCAGGAGTGACTGTGTACTTACGGTGATCAAAAGAATTCCACGAATGCAGAGTCTGCAGTACAGATAGGTCTTTTGCCATTCTCATTCACCTAACCACTCAAGCGCGATCCATGATGTTCTCGTGATCTACATTTACACAGTGGTTCCGGAGTTGTGAATTCGAGTTGTCCATCGCAGAGCTAGTTTGTAATTGCACACATATGTACTGGATTAAACTATTAAATACTGACAAGTTCAAACAAGTTTTAAAACTTGAATAGAGTTATTCGCAAAGTTTTAGCCAAGCCGAAGTTTGGCACTTGAGTTCCGCAGGTGATGCCGACTTTAAGTTCAACCTAGTTGAGAGTACAATCATAGCCTTAGCAACACATATCACCCTGATATCTCTCCCGGCTGTGCATGGGCTTATTGTACGTCGAAGTGTACTTGCTAACTGAGTAGACATTTTTTAAATGTACAAATTGAACAAATGTGTCGATAAACTCTGTACAGCCGTAAAGCGAGGAATCAGTGCACAACATACACACACACACATCACATGACGGATTAGCGTTATCAGGATTGGATATGAATGTACAGATCAAAATCAAATGCTAATTCTGTGCAAAGTCTAAAACGTTCCGATTGTGTTTGGAATAAAACCTTCGATACTTTACCCATCGTCGTGTGCCGAGACTGCCACGTGGAGTGGTGCACCCGAGGTATTCACACACGGTCCGTGCCCTTGTCAAATCTACATGGATCATGCCACGCGGTATTGGTCTTTTTTACACGTACGCGTGAAAGTCGGTGATATGAGCTCGCCTGTAGAGGTTCGCGCAACGAGGCCATTAGATATGGTGGTTGGTTGTGTCGTTTTTTCGTTTAACGCGCAAGCATAGCTTAACCACTGTTTAAGTTACGACTGTATCTCATCAGAGGTTGTTCAGACAGTACAAAAATACACTTTTGAACACAACATTGCTGTCGACATGAATGCTTGAAAGGATATATGTGAACAGCGCCAGAAACGATCGCTCCTCGTATTCCAACCTGGGTGCATTAGTAAATGAAGCACAAATTAATTACCAGCACCACTGCTACACATCTAGCTGACAATAACCAACGCACTTTCGTCATCAGAGCATTCCGTGTTGTCTAAAGAGTTGCCAACATAATCAAAAACAGTCCGCCAGCGCATTCTGGCGACTGCCGGATCGATTGCTATCCGATTATGCAACCATAATCTGTGCTCTCAAAAGAAATTGTTCAGTCCTTGCAACTGCCGTGGACACTGATCAATCATACCAAGTTTAAGTACACAAACATTTGACCCTGAGCGTGTGATATAACATCCAATCAACGTCCGATACGTGTTTAACCAATTATTATGTGAAGTCTAGTATTAACCTTTATTTTCATTCGTTTACAGTCACATCTTAGTTTTTGCGGTTTGACCTATGTAAATGTATTGACCTGAAGAAGAATTGTCGAAGGCAATCGTTCGTCACATCGTTACTTCTGACCTTATGGGAATTTTCCGACAGAGGCACAAATCACTGGAGTGTGGTGTGCTAGCAACCCATTTTCCGTTTTACATACAGAGCGAACACAATCTCCAAAAATTCACTGGACAAACAAGAAATGGCGATAACGAATGTAAATGGTTGGTCACTGAGAATAACCTCAGTGTTAGTCCAGAATGACATGGGCAAATCATCACGCATGCACGTGACGTCTCAGCTCACACGTGATCCCATTCTGAGGCGCATACTCCAGCATGGTTACGGCACGTCTGTGTTTCAGTGGCTTTTTAAATGATTAGTCAATATTGGAGAGCCCTTGTTATGTGATGTATAGTAGAAACTGGATATAAAACACGCAGTAACGTCTATTACGAGACTGCACGTTCGCTACTAATTCATTTAGAGGAACATGGTACTTTCAAACAGCCTCGTAAAAGTGGTCAATCTAGAATGACTACAGATCTGTGCTGTCGGTGGACAATGCCGTGGAATCCATTTGTTACCTGTCATGCTCTAAGTGAACATACCAGCTGTTGGTAGGCTTGAGCTGTGTTGGTAAGGTCTGTCAACAGACATGGAAATTCGATCCCGGCGTCTCGTGCCCGTACCCTGTCTGACGGAGAAACACATAAAGCAAAACGGGATTGGGCGATTGAGGACCGTGTATAGCGCGGTTTTGAGTCATATCATCTGGAAGGACAAGTCGAGCTTCACAGAATGTCATCGTTGTGGAATGCTCTGTACGCGGAGCGTGGCCGCTACCCAATAGTGTGGTCTCGTTTCCAACATGTTGTTGTATGCTTGCATGACCAATCCAGTCTGACAGAACGTTGAAGGCATTTTCAGCGACCGGCCATTAATGAACGCAAACTTTATTATCCACCATCTGGTGCAAAACTATCACGATAGCACAATTTGTTATAGAAATATTTTACGTTTATTTCCTCCACTTGCATTCGTTGAAGTGGGTAGATTCGCCGCCTAAAGCTGCCTTTCAGTTGCAAAGATGTTTGGCAACATCCACTTACAACTGATTGTGCACCACAGTGTCCACAACATTGCCAAGATAGGGTCGAGCTTATTGATCTGAAGTGTGCGTACATTCCCGTGCCAACGAGTGCCAGGGGTATGTTAGCGTTTTTCGCCCACCCGATTAAGTTAGAAAACCTGTTTTGAGTATGCCTTTCAGTTCGATCTCTCGTGTAATGGTTTGCTCCCTGTTTTCGTTATCGGGTTCCCGTTTGCTGCCTTACCGTAGTGACGGAAAACACTCAGACTGATTTTCCCCTTTGTATTTTCGATCTACTGCACCTGCGTCAACGACCGACTGTTGAAGCCAGGTTTCATTGAGCCCGTCTTGCTCACGGCAGTGAGTGAGTGAATTTGAGGCAGTGTTTATCCCACTTGGCGAGTGGCCTTGTCAACCTCATGTCGAAATGCCAAACAGAGAACCCCCGAGACGTGATCGAACGGCATGTCATGAGTGGGCTCGAAATTATCACCTAAATGACTGTCTGGAAGGGAAGATATTAGCGACTGCCTGTTCCTTTCCAACAATGGTAGG
>JTDE01004189.1:57275-69750 GCA_014338405.1 Paragonimus skrjabini miyazakii
CAGACTGGGAACCAGCAAGCGCCGGTGAGCGCAAATGGACAAAGGGAAAATAGGATACAAATTGTGTCATCACAATAGTTTTCTACCAAACGGTTTACAAATCACTAGAATACTGATGAGTAGTCAGGGATTTGATTAATTTCAAGTTGAACCTCACACACAATTAATCGCAGTCGTCACATTCCCACAGACTTTTCAGTCGGCCCAGTCGGCGACAGCTGCGATCAATTGTGTGTGGTGTACAACTTGAAATCACTAGAAGATTGATGAAAATCTAACCACATTTCTGTAGAACCCCAGGGATGTCATGCTGTTTTTAGGTTTATCGCACTATTTGTGGACTCTGACATAACGTATTATAGCCATGTTGTTAAAACAATAATCGTCGTTTCGTATCTCTTAGTTTTGTGGCCGCGTCACTGAGCTGTGTCGTTCCGTATCCTGTCAACATGTCTTATTTGAACACTTCACATATGATGAGGGCAACTCTTTGCGTGGATGGCCAGTTCAGAAATGTTGTTCAGGTTGAGATGCTTCGTTCTCTGGAAACCTGATTCGTCCTGATAAACGATACATCCAGGATGCGAAAACAGTTCAGTTCGGGTTGACGCAAAACGTTCACGTCATACGGATTGTAGTTAGGTGATTACGAACCAGGATAACAAGTCAATACATTTGTGTGATGGTCGAGCTGAGCGGGGCGTGATAAGGGGCGTAGCACACCTCTTATAAGTATCGTGTTTTCTTGCAAACAGATTTCTCTAGGACTGTACAGACTGTAAGTTTAGATGCTTCTGATGGGGGTATAGAATCGATACTTTCAGCTCACCGAAAGTATGTCAGTTTTGTGGGCCCTGGAGTGACTAATTTGGTCTCTCTCTCTCTTTGTCTGTCTGTCTGATTCTGTTCATGTTGGGTTATGTCAGATCACACTCTTCTCAGTTCAGTTTGTCGGACAGCATTTGCGCCCGGCTTAGTCTGATCGAACCTTCGATGAAAGGTGAGGGTTGCTAGTCAGTCACCGACAGTTTTCAGAGCATCAACCTACTGAGCTACATTGGAAGGGTGTTAGAAATAATCCTGCTGAACCGATTTAGTGTGGCGGCTTTGTAGACCAGAGTTCTCGAGGAGCAGTGTGAATGTTGAGTGAGTCGCATTACCAATGACAAGGTGTTCCCTGCTCGACATTTCCAGGAGTAGTGTCGTGAACGCCACCAACCTATGTATACCCTTTTTGTGGATTTCATCAAGGCGCTTAATTTCGAGAGCCGTGGTACATTGTGAACAGTACTTGGTAAGTCTGGATGCCCAGCTAAATTTATCAGTTTAATTAGAGTGCTATACGTGGACAAGAAGATGAGTTTGCAATCATGTGGATCAGGCTCTGGTGATTTTGAAATCTTCGTTGGCTTAGAACAGGATTGTGTCAAATCCCCATCCCTAGTTAGTTTATATATGACAGCAATTCTCACAACTGCTCTTCGGAACTCAGGGGACGGTGTTGAAGTTGAATACCGCACGGATGATCGCTGGTGGAATATTCGGCACCTCGGCGGCCCAGCTCGATTACATACTTCAACAATGTGCATACTGGTGTTTGCGGATGATCGTGCACTGTTTGCACATGGCGAAGGTGATTTTCGGCTCATTAGGAATCTAAAATACTAATTAATGTGTTTAATGAAATTCGGATTTCTACTTGTCTCGGAAGTCCTAATCGCAGGGTTATCGATTTGAGTTGGTAAGCAGTAGCTGTCTTTTACGAAGGCGTTTGGGCAGTCCGACTGTTATTCACAACGGAAAACGGTTGAGCGTTCAGCTATGATCGGCTAAGTAACGCGATCACAAGACGGAGAGATGCGAAACGACGATTATTGTTTTAACAGCATGGCTATAATACGTTATGTCAGAGTCTACAAATAGCGCGATGAACCTAAAAACACAGCATGATGTGCCTGAGATTCCATAGAAGATTGGTTAAGTTTCGATCAGCCTTCTAGTGATTTGTAGACCCGTTTCGTTCATGAATGCAGATTTTTATTACCTATGGTTTGGTGATGAAACTATCGTGATGGCACAATCCGTTAGGGGAGTATCGCATCTTCACTTCGTCCAATTGCACTCACCGGCACACGCTGGTTCCCAGTCTGACATTGCCTCTCAAGCGCTGAAATGCTTACAGAGACGTGCGCGAACAGCCAGGTGTTATCGGCTGTGGACCGTGGTGACCAACACGTTGGGACAATGGGACCGAAATGGATTGACTAGGATTGTACATACACCCCGCTGCCGGCTAATCTGGCTGTGGTTACGGCGGCAATGTTAAGGCGGCTCGCCAACCCGACTCGGTTAGGGGGCGTGGCTGTTCGGTAAGCCCTTTGATCTGGACCCCACATTTTGTAACCAGGTCTACACTTTTCGGACGATCGTCACATTAGGTGTGTGATCCGGTTCGCCGCTGAACTCCAGAGTAACCTCTTGAGTTATGTTAGATTTAAATCAAGACGCGGAAGTGAAGTCGAGACGTCTTAACCTAGAAAAGATATAGTGTATAGCGTACTTTCAATAGAAATCCTCGATCAGTTTTGGAAATGCAGTGAGATCTTTTTTACAAAATAACAAGCACAAACTTTACGGACAAGACCGGATATCATGCCGGCGGGGAAGCATACATCCATCTATTTGTTTGTGAAATGACGTTGTCTACTCGTTTAAACACATGAAGCTTTAATGCATGGGGCATGCTGTAATCCACAAAACGCCTAGGTACGCTGAAAATTGAGTGACGCGTAGGCAAACCGGATCTCAAAGGCTAGAACAAGATAACTGCGACACTACACGACTATTCACTTTCACAGGGAGTGAAGCAACAAATGAGCTCCACAAGGCCAGGGAGATAAACCTCAGAAGAACACTCAATTAAGGCTAGCAATCAAATGCGAAGTCGGCAGGTCGGTGTCTTCTGACGGCAAATGCGTGCGGATTAAATACTTAGGAACTAGCCAACAGAAAACAATACAGAAAACAACACAGAAGTATGGGGTGGGGGGGTGGAAACAGGCTTGCATGATGATGCTTTGAGCTCTCAGGCCTGCGAGTAACTAAAACACATATCATCAAAGGCTGAGTCCTCACCATGGCGTGCGTGGGTAGGTCAACTTGGGATTTGTGAGAACCGTGAACGTCCACCAAGGAAATTGAGAAGAGAAGCACCTGATCGAGATCAGTATACACACAGATTGAAAAAGTCGAGATAATTTTTCACACAGGTATGGGAATCCGTAACAAATGCACTCCCATCAATATCAGGCCAGTTGCGTTCCACGAAGCCATATCACACCACAGTATTTTTGTTTTATTGGTAGTGTTTGCCTAACTTACTTGATTCTATCCAGCCTTGACAACACAGCGTAACAGTGCACCCGTTTTGGTTGAAGTGCCGGCTAACTCCAACACTGTCGAATGATTTAACAGGTCTGGCAACAAGTGCAAAAATCGACCCCCTCCTATGAATGTCTTTCAGTCACATACGGGATCACGTGATTTCTCCGTCCGTCCGTTGTTTGACCGGTTTATGGATCAGGCCTGGAGGTCACGTGAATAATATTCTCGTGCAAACCGATGCCGAACCAAATGTCGGACACGCGGTTACCGATTAAAATCCCATTCGAACAGGGATGCAAATCGTCAGAGAATCGCTTCAAATGATAATGCAACAACTCACTATTGAGCGAAAAGGCGTTCAGTAAAGCACAATCTTTATTGCCCAACACGCTAGTTAGCATGCTACGCGGGCGTTCGCGTTTCTGAGTCTCAGTTAGATTGAAGTTACTGACCTCATTGCATCATGCCTTCTGTTTTCCGACATTCTGTACATTTTGAGGAACACGACCGCATTTTTTTAAAAGAACTCAGATGGAACATTGGTTAAGGAAATGGTGCGATATAATTAAACATTTTCAGAGTCATAGCTTCTGTGTGAAGTTAGAATATAACACTCATACAACAGTTTAAACCCGAATGTTAATATTAAAAACTTACTCTTTTTTAATCGTTGTTGTAATGCATCAATTGAGCATAATTTCAGTGGATGGTTGGTCGTTGAATCAGACTTAGTTAACCGCTACTTTCATTGAAAACATGCTTGCAGAAAATAGACATTGAGGCTGAATGAATTACCTACCGAACTGGATTTGTGTGGTTGGAACAAACACGTATTTGGGTGGTTATATTTACTATCGTAGTTGGTTGACATTGCACAAACTAGACCTCAAGTTTCGATGAAGACCTATATCTGCTGGAAGAAGTAAGGCCCCGTCATTATATGTTCCCGTAAACCATAGTATTTCAGTACACGGGTGTTAAAGACACTCTGGATTTCACTTTGTGTACTCTGAGGTTAAGGGTTTGACGTGCTTCAAGCTGCGTTCGTGGAGATAACCGATCGGTTATTTCAATAGAAGGATATCCTAGGGAGTAGTGACTGGCTACTATCTTCGAAAAAACGCCGGTCACAACCAATAAGGATTTAACAAAAGCCTGCACCTTCCAATGACGTCTCATGAGGGAACCTCGGGGGTTGAGTACGAAAAGTCTTATTTCCTTTGGTACATTTGCAGCTGAGACTCGACCAAATTGGACTTTCCGTGCTAACGACGAAGGTATATGTTAGCTGGAAGGGATATGGGAAACGAGAAAAGACTATGTAGCGTAGTTTTGGCGTATTTATTCTGGATATTGAACAAAACTAAAGTACATATATCAGCATGTTGGAAGTCTCTTATGACGTGGACGAATGCAATTACTTAACACGTTATCCTCTCTACGCAACACGAATATATCACTCTGTCTGTATTGAAGTGGCTACGTAGTGTTCTTGACTTTTACCGGACGGAATTTTTTCTGGGGCTTGTATTATGGACAATATTGTCAAGATTGAGGGTCTTTGGTGAAGATCAAAGATGCTTTAAGGCGAAAGTGAAATAATCTCAGTCCAACTCCTCTTACCTCATCTTTCGAGAACGTGTCAGCTAGTTTTTTCGAGGTGTTGTGAGGTCAAGAAAGATGTGCAGGCTATTGGACACTTCTAGAAGAATGTAGTCCTAAATACTTATGTTTTAACCACCTCCTGTTTTACGGCGAGCGGTGCCAACCGTCCCCATCCACTTTGCTGTTCAGGTGCGCTTGGGGATGCACGAAAACCAGTGAGTGCTGTTTATCTTTCTATAACTTCTATTGATATTGATTTAACAAGTATTGAATTACCAATAACTAATTTGACAGATTTATGATTTTAGATGAGACACAATTGTGAAAAGTAAGCCGATGCCCTGACCTTTCACAGTTGAGTCTTATATAAAAGTATTATTGAAGTAGTTAACTAAAGCCTACGAATAAAAATGTCTTCCTTGGGGAAACGTACAAACCCTACAATGTGAATACCAAAGCATTACTAATGAACGTTAGCAGTATGTAATCTAGGAGATAGCACATTTCGTGAGATCCAAAATTGAGGTACAGTAGCTACATACATTTTATGCGTACTATGTAGTTCCCGTTAGATATCATGTGAATGTAGCTACAAATCCATCATACATGTTCATACGAAAAATACGACCAATGATGTCATAATGGTAATCCTGGTCATGACCCACTTGCAGACAAGGCGCAAATTTGTTAGCATATGAAACAACCTATCATTTAAACCTCACTTCGTTTGCATTTATCTGTCCAACATGATGATTACGTCCCTCAAGGTCAGTCACACCGCATTGAAACTGCCATTGCTGAACCAACGGGATCAGGTGAGCTTGGTTTGCTTGACAAAATGGGGCTACGGTGGCACAGGAACAGTCACGTGTCAGTCATGTCTTGCACTCTTTTTAAACAATAAACAACGGATCCAAGCTATCGAAGGTAGGGCTACGTTGACCAGTGTCTCTGTTATAGGGATGAACTACTCGGATTCAGGCAGCGTCTAACTAATGTTAACGAATTTGGCCACGATATCCCTAAATACCATGGCTTTAGCTAACATGCCGAGGTTGTTTTTCTCATTACAGGCTAAAGATTGGGCTGTAGCGATTACTTCGCAGTTCAGGTGGTAACGTATATAAATAAGCGCCTTTCACATCGAAGTTGATTTTCGGCATGTACTAACTTGGTGTGAGTAGACCAGCATAAAATACTTCCTGAGTATTCAATTACCAAGAATGTTCTTAAAAACGATATGATCTTATAATTTCGGTACTGGATGCAGTTGCGAGCGTTGAGACAAAACTGATCTGAGCATAATGAAGTCCATAAAAGCCGTTGCACAAAAATTACGAGTTCAATAAAGATGACGGAACACAAGTTAACATCCCAAGAATAAATTGATTCGACTAGTGTTGTTTAGAATAAATGACGGCAACCTCTTAGCCTGCATTAACTTAATGAATGCTAGTTAACATGACTGACAAGTTGGTTTGCCGATGTGTATTGCTAAGTAAGACGGTTACGTACTTCAGCCTCACGTTCTACTCAAACGGCCAGCTAGCTGCGCAGACGGTACGACATTCAGTGAGGGACCGTTGCAACCACGTCTGTGCTTGCGCTCCGCCAAACTCGAGCTACCGCTACCTGTAACGACAGTCGATGTGATTGAAAAGCGTCAAGAACAGGTAGGCCTCGGTTCGATTTTCACACACTGATGTTAATCTGTAAGTCTTCCACCAACACGACAGATCGCTCGTTCTCATAACATCGGTACCGCCGATTAGCTACATGATTGATTAGTCTATCGTCTTAACAGGAAACGCATGAGTTCATACCAGTACATAGAGCAATATCACCACAGTTTGTCTCAGTACATTTGTGCTTTCGACCGCGTCGGTTTGATGCGCGAACCATTTGTTGAGATGCTGGATTCACTTGAACTTGTAAGACTCAAATTTTGACTATTGACCATTGTTGCGCTACGATAACTAACGTTCGGAACTTAACCATGTAGTTTAACAAAACATCATTCAATAAAGCACGATCTTTATTGTCCAACTTACACGTTTCCACGCCTTGCGTGCGCTAGCGTTTATGAACCGGAATTCTAGTCCACAACGCAGTGGCAGCTTCCACTCACACATCGTGTACAATTCGACCTGGTTTGTGTGGGGCTGACGCTTCTGTCGTGGATTTCTTGCCTGTCATTCCTCGTCCATTGGTCCGAATCCATTGAGTGATGGCTCATCCGGTCGCCCCATGTTGTCCGCAATTCACACACTGTGGACGTTTGGACATATCTTACAACTAAGTTGAGGTATTCCACTTGAGTGTTAACATACTCGCGGCTCCAATTTGATCATCTGTCACATAGTGTCTTTTTTAAATTCGTTGAAATGCATTTTTGTCATATCCTTTGTATTAATTGAGGTATACACTTTCTAATGCACGTTCAGAGCTTGGATTTTTTTGAAGTAGCGCAAATATTTGAGATTGGACTTACTGTCGTGAGAAAATCCATATTGTAAACAAGGTACGTTTTCTGGTGATTACGACAAAATAGGTATGAAATTAGTAACTAGGGTAATTAAAGAAAATGACCGGAAGTAATTATGCGCCTTGTGGTTAATAACAGTTATACAATAGATGTTATACAGTGTGAGTTTGCTTAAAGGTAAGCCATGGAAAGTCGTGTCCGTACTAACGTCTTCTCAATACAGAGGCCAGGGTTGTGCAATAGGATACTGGTGGGCTGGACACAATCAGTATACGGACTTTCACCATTATGGATAGATTCGGAGTTTGTTGGTAGACAGTAGGAACTACATCATTTTTGCTAACCGTATGATTGGTAAAAAACAATGGAGCTTACCATAGTAACTTGTTGTAACTGGATCTACGGCCTACAAGCGTGTAAACAGATAAAAGAATAACGGTTAATGAAACGATGGATAGTGGAACAACGGTAAACGGTAATGCACCACGGACTTTGGAGTATACATGACTAATTTGTAACTTCTCGGCCAACCCAATCACCCGAGGCAAACGCACGAACACAGAAAAAAGGCTGGCCTTCAGACAGAGCTCTTTTCATGTCACTCAGTCCGAAGACAACCCGTTCACATTTGTAGGGTATGTGACAGACAACAAACCAAGGTCAGAAAGAATGGACCAGACAAAAGTCCAGACAGTATAGTGTAAGCGCGTATTCTGGATGAGAACAAAAGTTGACACGAAGGCTGAGGACGTTTGTGAAGTCCGGAGTACGTGACTATGGCAACTGTGAAGGTCACCTCAGACAGTAATGAGTTAGGCCTTTCCAAAGGCAGATAAAACGGTATATTCGGGGAATTACATTATTCCCCAACAGAACTTTGTCACAGACCATAATGTGTACGCGAAAACTGATCATCGTTGTTTCAAGTAAAAAGCATTCATTGTGAAAATGGCTTGTTTTCTTAAGGTCGGTAATAATAACAAACACAATCGGAAAACGTCATAACCAACAAGAGGGCATACAACAATAGACAAAGTTTAATCTCATCCAGAAGTGAATAACTGTGTTTGCTCGTACACAAGAATGTGTTCACATTTTTGGTAAAAGTTTTATATCACTTGTTTTTATCACACCCAACCGCACGTGTTTTGTGTTTAAAACACGAGAGCAGAAAAGTGAAATTTATCCTCAAGTTTGCTTGTCTGTCTGTTCTGTCCCTTTTCCCGCCTTCTCGTTGTAATCAGAAAGCAAACGACAAGCACTGCTCTTTTTTCCTTATTTCCGAGAGTACTTGTTCTCCCGATCATTCTCACCGTGGTGTCGGAAAACTTTTGGAGAGGCAGGACAACTGGATCGGAAATGACCGTATTGCGTTGGTGACACTCCAAACGTACACAGCCTTCGTAATTACTGTGAAACGCTTCATCCGATTTTAATCGTTTTCGTGCCTCCAAACGTCTAGGTTGTAATGTCTACTACATACTGCTCGCATACGCACCGCAATTGAAGGCCCTATAACAAAGACAGGAGTCCGAATTAGGTCACAGGGTTTCTAACTAAAAGGCCCACTCAAAACGCTTATTCAAAACAGGCCTCTTGACCGAGTGGGGTTAGCGGGCAGCCACAATGCACCGCTGTAACCGTAGTCGCGCCTGCCGACACGGTGCTGTACGCGCACTTCAGGTCAAATAGTTCGGTACCGAATTATCAGTGTTCTGGTCATCATGGACAACGATCGATCGTAGCTGGCCTTTGGCAAACTTCTCAGCGCACGAGAAGCAATGTTGGGTTGGCAACTAGCACGTACAGTTGACTGCAAATGGCCAAATTAAAACACGATATCCTCGTAGCTGAGTCTGGCATCAGAATACTTTTTCACAAAACTACGGACAATAAAAATCCGCTTTCATGAACGGAACAAGTGTCTACACTAGTGAAAGAATGACAGGAATCTACCAACTTTTCCAAAGAAACTGAGGTACGTGTTTTTGGTTTCACTGCACCAGTCATGGACCGCGATGTGACTTTATATAACCACGTTGTCAAAACGCTAAGCGACGTATGGTATTTCTCACTTTTGTGGCCTCGTTATCAAGCCGTGCCTGTTTTATGTCAGTATGTTGTATTGCCTCTTGTTCCCTCAGGAACGTTGATGAATCCTTTGAAATATGTACGATGGGGGGCAACACATCCGACTCTGTTTAATGTGAACCGGTCACTGATAATACAACTCAGTGCTACAATCTACAGATGAACTACACCTACAATGTAGATATTGGACCCAATTAGCAAAATATGACTGGCCTCATAGTGTGAGTTTTGCTCTAATATCACACAAATTTACTCCTTCCTGTCCAGAGTGATTAAAGTCAAGAATGTAGCTCCGTGATATCTACAGATGAACTACACCTACAATGTAGATATTGGACCCAATTAGCAAAAAATGACTGGCCTCATAGTGTGAGTTTTGCTCTAATATCACACAAATTTACTCCTTCCTGTCCAGAGTGATTAAAGTCAAGAATGTAGCTCCGTGATATCCAATCAGTAGTGTATCACTACGCAAGCATCAAAACTTTAAGCTGGTGAAATAATATTTGACAGTAGGCCTGTTTAGATTCCATACCTCAATCAGAGTTAATCGAATCAGCTGAACTGAGACCACCTTTGGTTGCCCTAACATCCTAAAATCCTTGTGAAGTGCAAGTCATCGTTCCAGTACTGCCGTAACCACCGTCAATTTCTTGATACAAATTTACTACAAATCACTGACATCAAAGTTGGCGCATCAGCGTAGGTGTTGCAGTTTCACTCGCTGTTTTATAATAAATCCTCGTCATTTCAGTTGTTGTGGATTACATTCTGTAAGATAACAATGTTTCCATCATTTTCAGTATAAATACCAGCTAACAATTCCAAAGCCTGTTTGAATTTACAAGGTTGACGGGGATTTCCGTAGACATTCGTCTTCTCTGGTGGCTTGCTTGCTTCCGTCTTCTAGGCGCCTTAACTTGTGTTAGTTGCATTAGGCGTGTTAGTTACGGTATGTAAACCAGTAAGCAAAATTTGTTTGAAAATTTACCAGGCTTCTTACTACGGCTTCCGAACTGCGTTAGTATAAGACAGGATAACCTTGGGCGTGAGAATTGCCGATCGGATGAGCTAAAAACACGATGCTATTAAGCGTACGAATTTGCCAACTGTCGCCAGCGAAATGCTGTTTGACCGGCAGACCAACATTATCGTCACACAAAGAAGAAGAGGGAAAACACCAGTAGATAAGCACAAGCGCCTGTCGAAATAGGGTCACTGGTTTTGCTGCCACTAAAGCACTCTCCGTGGACATGGTGGAATCCACTCTCTTAATCCACCGAGATCTATCCATCGTTACTTGAGTGCTGCATCCAGACGTACACGTAATGAACAATGTGATGATTTACCAGACGCACTCTTGGTTGTTTCAGCACTGATACGACATCCGGCAACGGCATCTGGAGGTAGGACTGCTCTGGCTTGTGAATACGGTGTTGCCTAAAAGGTTTCTATAAAAGAAAAAGACCCATCGGCCCGTCAACAGTCCCAGCTGAAAATATAAGCTTTGAGCCATATTAAAGTTTGCTTGAAGTAGACTAACTGGGTTCATTGGTGCCCCAGAAATTCAGTTTCTGTAAGTGATTGTAGGATGATTTTTATTATGCTCAGATGCAGTGCAATGGCATGAAGGTGCATTCAGCGAAGAACAGCTAGCAAATTGGCAATTGAAGTTGTGCTACTCACCAGTTGTAAGTAGTCAGATATAGTAAGATCAGTTCAGAGCATAGGAACTGCGGTGTCGGACTGGCTGAGAAACACGACTTGAACATCACTCGTGATTGATCACAACCATTGCATTTCCCTACGCTCTCTAGTTGGCCTCTTTTGCGGAAGAGTTCCAATCGGGCGGTCGTCACTTGGAGTTGACAGCGCGGTTACTGTGTCTGTTCTCGAAGCGATCGTGCAATCACTGTGTTACTCATGAGCGAATGTGGCTGTGTTTACATATGATGATTCAGGCGCGCCTAATGTGGGGTCAGTTGCACTGTGGTAAACAAGGTTACCTCGTGAAGACGTGACCGGAGTTCTAGTCTCGGCCGTGGGAAGGACATGTGCTGCTGACGAGTTCTAGTGAGGACTAAACCCGAGTCTAGTGCCTCTTTTCGAAAGGGGTCGATTGGAAAGTCTATGGGGATGCGACGGATGCGATCAGTTGTGGTTATGTTTCAACTTATATACAACCAAAATACCCTACTACTAATCGGTGACTAGGAAATCTTACCAGGACAATCGACCCTGTATATTCCAAATGAGACACTGAGACGCGTGGATGATCTTGCCCAAATGTGGAATCTCCGGGCTCCCGGAGTGGCTTTGTAGCCCAGCTGTTAAAGCGCTTGCAGCATTTAGACATGCTGGGCTGTTATCGCTGCTCAAAATTTGATTGACGTCCAGACTTTTATCAACTGGGGCTGGCCTAAATTAACTAATCTGTCAAGCCGGCCATTAGTGACAGAGGACTATTTGCATTTGTGGATTCTAATGGTCACTGTATGACATTACGTTGAAGGAATGTTGTAGGTTTGTGAGGAAAATTCGCACGGTGGGATGACATCTCACAGAAGCGCCCTCAGCTGGTCGATTCGAACACAGTTATCTGGTGGTAATCCAAGTTTGCCTGCAATGCAGTGTGTAAAATAATTCAAAACACACCAGTTCACGCTGTATATGAGATTGTAAAGTCATTATCACGCCATACTGTAGCAAAAAGGCGTCCAATAAAGCACAATCTTTATTGTCTAACTCGCTAGTTCACATGCTTCGCGCGCGCTCGCGTTTATGAGTCAGCATTCCAGTCCACAACACCCCTAGGTTTCCGCTCACGCGTCGTGTGCACTTCTACCCGGTTTAGGTGTGTGATTGGCGCCTTCTACTCGGGGGTTTTCTGCCTGCTATTCCTCGTCCGTT
>JTDE01004190.1:0-43778 GCA_014338405.1 Paragonimus skrjabini miyazakii
GAGTCCAGCACAGAGGGGGCAGAGAGCACAAGCCAATGATTGGACCACATGACGGCCTTCACAACTCAAGTGTTCTCTCGAACACTGTCCAAGTGCAGCAGCCAATGAGTGTAGTTGCAAACAAAAACGCCCCAAAATATGAGTCCACTAGACCAATGATAAGCCAGTTCCACAGCCTGAAAATACAATGGAACAATTCTGATGCACTAAAACGGAAGACTTTTACACGAAAGATACATTCTTATGCCTAAAAGAGAAACCAGTTTGGAAAAAGGTATAGACTCGAGTTTTGCACCTAGCGCAACTCGTCAGTAATACACATCCTTGCCACTACCGGGACTAAAACTCCGGCCACGCCTTCATGAGGTAACGGTGTTGATCACTGCTTTATTCATCTCACATAAGGCACCACCGAATTATCATCGCATGTGAACGCTCAACCACTTTCGTTTGTGAGTAATGATCAGGCTGCCTGATCGCCTCGATAGGAGAAACAGTTACAGTCTGTTAACTCCAATCGATTACCCCTCGACTAGGGTTTCTCTCCAATAATGAGAGCGGAACTCGAGTCTAGTGCTTCGTTTCGAAAGTGGCTGACTGGAAAGTCTATGCGAGTGTGATATGTAAATGTGTTGGCATTCTGTTTGTATTCATGAAGAGATGGCAGCGTGAGAAACTTTCTAACTCTTGTTCCACCTCTTACATAAATTAACCTTTACTTCAAACAGTTTGTGTTAATTATCTGGGGATTACTTTGAATAATAACATTATCTGGTCACTTCATGTTATTAATGTTTCCACCGAAATCCAAAGGCTTTCGTTTTATGATTGGCGAGTAATTTCTTTCTTTCGCTCTCTTTCTCTTCCCATTCCTCAGCACTTGGTTAATCGTTTTATCAAGGCGTATGTGTTCCCACACTGGACGCATTGCTCACCTGGTTTATTATCAAATGACTTTTCACTTTTTGTTATAGCCCTAAAGAACCAGTCCCGTTTCCTTAACATACCCCGTAAATAATTAATTGAGTTTATTATTTGTCATTATTTTAAAAATGTGCCGGTAATTTTTAGCAAAAATGCTATCGAACACGACTCATCCTTTGTGTTCGCATCTCTCCAAATGCGTTTCCACTTCCTCCATTAGGTCTTTATACAAACATTTATTTTCATGTGCTCGAAGTCTTTTTAATTCTTTCATTATTTTTCATTCAGCATGTTTTTTTAGACAAACCCAAATTTCTCATTCTCTAATTAACCTCAGAACTAAATCAATAGATGGTTTTCACAATTGATATTGACTATGGCATCATACACAAACAAGTGACAGAAGGTCTCCGACTGTAGCCTGGGTAATCAAAAAAGACTGTCTCTCAATGTCATTTCGTCAGTAAGCTTATGTCGTGTTGGTCAGTAGTGCTGAACTAAGCGCATTCGTCTGTTTATATTTATGCAGTGTATTCTTTATTAAATATGGAGTTGATATCATTAGAGAAGATTACATTGATGTACAGCTCCACTGAGCATGTATGAAATGTAGAAGTGGCCACTTACTTAAATGGAAGGCCAAACGTGCGAACAAACGACGAAAAAAGTAGCAACATTGCACAATCTTTCACGAAGAAGTTGAACAATGCTTACCGATAAAACAAAAATCGTAACTAACCAAAAAAAGACAGGGTCATAATGCTATTGAACATATTAGCAAATTGTATAAGTATACAGCCTGGACAGTTTCGATCGACAGATCGTTTCCGGGACATGGATAACAATTTGGTGTCGAAAAGATTAACGATAAATTTTTATCACATGATACGACATTCACAACCAACAGAGTTCTGCCGATCAGTCAAGAGGTTCAGAAAGTGGAAAAGTACTGTGCTCCGAAAAGTTGATGCACGCTCCACTCAAGCAAAGTATAGTGATAATCAACTGGCTATTCGTGCAACTATCAGACTGACGCGGTAGAACAAAAAATATCTGCGGCAAGGTAAAATTAGCAGTCAGAAACACGAGAGGTAGAACACACAAGGATAAACACTTGGGAGGGATAGGGACGGGTCGAATTTTTGTATGACTCGAAGAGTCGATACAAGAAGTTCATGACTGATCCAAGCATTTACACCCTTAGAACGGCCAATAGAGTCCAAGTTCGTCATCCACGTTTTTTTTAAACATCACATCTTTCTACTGATATCATTGCGTTGTACAGGTACTGATGAGTACGGGATTTGGAATTTTATATAGATTGAACATCACCCACAACTGATCGCAACTGTCACATTCCCATAGACTATCCAGTCAGCCCCTTTCGAACGGCAGAAACACTAGACTTGAGTTACGCTCTCAATAGAACTCGTCAGTAGTGCATATCATCTCCACTACCAGGACTAAAACTCCAGCCATGCCATCATGAGGCAACCGTGTTTACCACTGCGTCATTGACCTCACGTTAAGCATGACCGGATTATCATATGTGGACGCTCAACCACTTTCGCTTGTGAGTAATGATCAGGTTGCCCGATTGTCTCGAAATGGAGACACAGTTACTGTCGGTTAACTCGAATCGATAACCCCGTGATTAGGACTTCCTAGAGAGGTCGAAATCTCCGATCCAATTAAACCTACTAGGCAATATTTTAAATTACTAATGAGTAGTCGGCAGTGGCGAGGATATGCATTACTGACGTGCTCTTATGAGAGAGAAACTCGAGTTTAGTGCTTCTTTTCGAAAGGGGCCGACTGGATAGTCTATGGGGATGCGACAGCTGCGATCAATTGTGGGTGATGTTCAACTTGAAATCTTATAATAGTTGCCGAATAATTTATGCCCCTTTTGCTTATATGAACTGATTATCTTTTATCAGTTTTGACACTCATACATACATAACTGCAATGCATCTTTTGGAAAAGTGATCAACCGAAAAGTCTACCGGAAGTCGAAAGCTTCTGGTCAGTGTGACTGCTATTCGGTGGATATTTGGGCAGTCTTCACTGATCAAGATATAATGTAGTGTTTCGTATAAAGTCCTGGATTTCAAATTGGTTCCTAATAGAGGAGTTACCGATTGCAGTAAACAGGATAGCTGATATGACTTCTCTTGAGATGAGCGACAACCTGAGCACTATTCACAAGCAAATGTGGCTAAACGTTTACATACGCCTATTCGATCGTTCCAATACTTAGATATTTGGCGAAGGGGTTAACGGCATCGTGAGCAGGAGTTCGAAACCCCGTTGACTCAAATATATGCACTACAGACAATGTCTGACGGAAGTGAAACCAAAGTTTAGTACCTTCCTTCTAAAAAAACCGATTAGAATGTCAGTCTGAAACAGAAAACCGCGACAAATTGTGGATAGGTTTCAGTTTATTTTAACCAAATCCCGATTACTTATCAGGCGACAATACAGTTTAATACGCAGCAGAACACACCGCAAGACCTCTTGGAGCAGCCGGTCTCGGATCGATGGAATTGGTTTGCATCGACGACTGGATGAGACGACAGTCTTAGTACATGAACTATATGATTCCCATGTTTAACTTCCACATGGGCAACTGAATCTTGTCGGTTCCACTTATGTTTAGCTGTTCATATATCCCCGATCTGATTTGACTGTAAATTTAAACTTAGTAATGACCGCTATCTACGTACGCAATGACCCATGAACTGTTATCTTTTGTACCGCTTAAATGCTTGCGTCTGGCCTGATTTAAACGCCGTCAGCTTTTTAACTGGTTGTTCTAATGGGAAGTAGCTCATGTGTTGGGAGCTAAACGTTACCATATAAACAAAAGTCGGTATGAAGCATTTTCTAATCAACAGGAGTGACATAACTGTATATAACGGATCTTCTATCAATTAAACTACGGAATTGAGTCGGGAACTTAGGAAATCCATGCAGTTGTTTAGTTCAGCCAAAAACGGAGGGACTTCAAACCCGTTTTTAGGGTCTGTTTCTTAATTATGGAGAGTGTTTGAATTGAGCTTACAGTTATCCAATATGAATACATATGAGGTTAAACTTCCTTCAGTCAAAGATCAAACAATAGGCGGGAATAAATGAGTTGAATGAATAATCACCGATGTTCATGTCAGCATTCAGTCAGGCTTTCGTCAAAACCCCCATCCCGCATGCCTGAAGTGATCCATGCGACGGAAGACCTGAATGATGACGAGCACATTACTCTGAGGCATCTACACAAACAGTGTTCAGTGGGTCCTCCATTCCTCTATATTCGTTAGTTTGTCCAATGACGCTAATGACTTAAAGAAACCGACAGTGACGAGCCCTGTGTTTCCTGTTTTTGCTTGTGGAATGGGGAACTTGGACTCATGCATATGTTAATGAGCTAGTGACGTAATGTCTCTATGACACTACCTTCGACACAGTTTACGTCAAAACTAACCAACAGCCCGGACTCATAGCTCCCCAAAGTGACATTCACTCCCGATAAATGTCAATAGTTGCAGTTTTTCTCGTTTTTCTGTTACCTGTCTGCAATTCGTGATCAGATGATCAATCTGATAAAATCCACTGAACATTTAGAAGCAACCAACTACAATGAAAATCTACTCGACTCAACGCTTATCTAAATCCCGACACAATGGAAGATCTAACAAGGGACCAATCCAAACGTTGCACTAAAGATAGTACATCAAGATTGGATAAACAGCCTCAATGTTGCACCCTCCGTTATTCGATAATTTCTTTGTTCTGTGTTGTACCAATTAGCTCACAGTTTGTGACTTTGTATTCGCAAATATGATCAGCCAATGACAGACTGAGATTTCTTTAATACTTTTGTACATCTATACATTCGGCATTATGTCTCATGAAGAAGAATTGCTTAATGCAACCAGTACGAGATCTTCTCACTACTACTTGTGTGGGAGGTTTCAATTTGAGTACGATTTCTAGGGCTATTTGAAGTCTCCAATTCCGAGTATTACACCAACCCGTTGACTTTTCGAGGACTTCTGGCGTTATCGGTGTGCTTATCAGAGTTGGAAAAATATTTATTGTACGTCTTCTGTTGAATTATATAATTTTTCAACCCTCTGTTTAGTCTTTTCCAGCATGCTTCTTCACTATTACGTTGTTTCCCCATCTGTAAAATAACCTCAGCAGATGTTACTTTTTTAAGGAAAATTCATATGGATTGTATTATTGAAGACCAGAAAGAGTTGGTTAACTGCATCTTCTGGTTAATATTGTTAGAATTTATGAATATGAAAAAATCCGTGCAGTGTTGCTTATCGTCCCTCTGCTCTATCACCTGACCATATACTTGACTTTTCATAACACGTTTTCATGTAACAAGGGCAAACCTCAGAAAATCCGTGTCGTAATACGCGGTCTGTGTTGGTTTGCGGTAGACTAAATCTCCCTTAGGTTGATCAGAGACACACGGAAAACACGCAGAGTGGAGTAGAATTTGTTTTGATCTCAACACCCGTTAAGTTTTCTCTAATCTCTGTCAGTCCCTATAATCCTACACTTACTGCTGGTCCTTGTGTCCATCAGTCTCTCTGAGGTCACAGAACTGTCAACAGCAAGAATGCATGATGCCGGAATCAAACAACTTACCACGAAACTGCTAAGAGTAGGACGGTCAGCGAAAACAAACGTCTCATCTTCCATTGCAAAGTACTGATCAAGATACAAGTATTGATGCATCAGTTATTGCCACAAGGAATGCTCACAGCTCACGAAATTCAAGGTCCAGCTTATCTGACAATTTGCCAGAGAGGCACAGCCGCATTAGCTAGAAGTGTGAGTAGTCACACATTGCGCTCACTTTATTCCATAGACCAAATGACCGAAGCGGGCTCGACAATCTTCACACATCCATGCGTCCACTGTGTGTGAACACACTGAATAATCCGCTCTCTCAAGCGGTAGAAAAATTTCCCATCTGGTTCGACAGCGTGGTGCAAACGGCCGATCAAGCATCTAGTCGACAAAGCGGTCAGGATGCAGGACTCGGAATGTTGAGTAAGTTCGAGGTCGACGACGAACAGTTTCGTTTCTTGACACTCATATGTGTAGTTGCTTCATTTAGTGGAACAATGGTTGGATTATTCCAGCTGGGCAGATCGATTAAAGCAAGCCAGTGCATGTGTACAAGTCGCCAGTAGAGGTTGCCTCGGAACTAACACAGCTGAACGGCCTAACAACCAAACCAGACAGGGTTTGACGGCCAGTCAGCGAACGGCTAGACACTTCACTATAAGCTCCCCCTAATTTCGGTTTTACTAACAAACTAGTGCCATTCAATAAGTACGGCTGAAGACAGAGAACTGATGAACGTCTGAAGACGGTTTATGTCTTATACCTATGTCTCACTGTCGCAAAGTAAAATCACCCTTTTGCCAATCTACATCGTCAGAGTTGATCATGTTTTATGACCTGTGGTAGTAGCCATCTGGCCCCGGGTTAGATAACAAGCTAAGAGATATCTCTCTCTATGGGGCTCAACACAGAAAATATGTGCACGTCTTTGTCTTACGGTAAACATCACTTTGATTTTGTCAGTGACCACTAGTCGGCAGTGTTTTCCATTTATTACTTCCGGTTTTATTCATTATATCCAGGTTTATAATCACCTCCATCATATATCGCCATTATTTCGGGTTGTGCCGGTTAGGGCCTAATTGTACAGCACATTGATCTTGTTCCCCAAGTTTTAATACTCCCACTGTGATTAACAGCTTCCGAAAAGCAAGATGTACAGATCAATTGTGTTGTACCAACAAAAGAGGATTTGCTATCTCTAAGGATGCCAGTGATGACCGTGGTTTCAAGCTCAGAGCCATTTCACTCAGGTGTATGAGGATTCACAAACGGAGGATTGCACGCCGAACAATGTTTTACTCAGCTGTCAGATTGGTTGATACTTTTCTCTGATGGTAACTGGATTGTTTGAATCGAACCTGACTGCCCTCCTGGAATGCACTGCGTATATCAAAATGTACACTCCGGTGGGTTGTCCCTTCTACTTAGACACCGATTATCGCTGCTAGAATCAAATAATCTCTACTTTCTAGACGAGTCTGAAAATACGCGGTTCATCGTTTTCCGAACTGTGGATTCCTGGTTCGTTTTTGTCAGGATCGCTTACAAAGATTAAAGACGAACGTACATACAGAGAGTACGTTGTATTATTTCGTCGTATGCTAAAATGTTGCTTAATAACGTTAAAGCTCGTTAAGCAGTAAGAAGCATACTGATGAGTAGTCGGGGATTTAGTTAATTTCAAGTTGAACATCACCCACAATTGATCGCAGCTGTCGCATTCCCGAAGACTTTCCAGCTGGTCCATTTCGAACTGTAGAAGCACTAGATTCGAGTTTCGCTGTCATTAGAGCTCGTCAGCAGTGCATACCCTTGCCAATGCCGGAACTAGAACTTTGGTCACACTTTCATGAGGCAACCGTGTTTACCACTGCGCCATTAACATCACATTAGACACGACCGCATTATCATGTGTGATCGTTCAACCACTTTTGCTTGTGAGTGATGATCATATGACAGTTCGGTCGCACCTAATGTGAGGTCAATGGCGCAGTAGTCGAAATGGTTGCCTCATGAAACGTGGCCAGAGTTCTAATCCCGGTAGTGGAGAAGATATGCATTACTGATGAGCTGCTCCAATGAGAGCGAAACTCGAGTCGAATGCTTTTGCAATCCCAAAGGGGTAAACTGGAATGTCTGTGGGAATGCGGCAGCTGCGATCACTTTTGGGTGATGTTTAATCTATGTCTCCTATTCAAACGTCTTATTTTAGGAAACTTTTGACGGAAGGATAAATCATTATAATTTTTCACACACTAATCTTTCGACTGGACTGCGCATTCCCAGCGATTTCTCACACTGCTGGAAGAAAACAAACGGCTGGCAAATTTTCCACAAAATTATTCTGCTGATGATCCTAGTATGTGAAAACATCATACTGAAAATCTTACATAATCGCTGAAAAAGAAAGTGTAAAAACAGATCCTACAAAAATTCGTCATACGTTCTCGATTTTTGGGACGTAACTCTCAGGTGGTGCTCGGTGTAATTCAATTCACTAATAAGAAACACTCGAATAGGAGCAGAGTTATTGACGACGACTGTCACGCGCAACCGAAGTACTACGTCAGAATAGCATTTAGCCGTAGACACCGTACGCACGACAAGTTCACTGCTCAAATAGTTTGAACGTAAGTAAGTGAGATTAGAAGTACACTACACTAGATCGCAAGCAGATTGGGTGACCAAATTAGAATCAAAGAACTCACAGTGCTGCTCTTAACACGCTGACGCAAACTGATCAAATGATTCTCACTTACTCCAGTTAACTTCGCACTCAGTCAATCTAATCAGCCAATCAGGTCATTTCAAGCAGAACGAGATTTAAAAGAGACCAAATTGCGAAAAAGGTGGACTTCGGCTGGATTTGAACGAGCGACAGAAACAACATGTCCAAATGGCGTGGCTTCCTAGTTCAGCTGGTAGAGCATTTGCCGCGTTTAGGTATGTTGTTTCTTTCGCTGGTTCGAATCCAGCCGAAGTCCGGATTTTTCGCAATTGGGTCTCTTCTAACTTATTTATTCTGCCAAACTACTTATCAGAAACGAGATTTGATAGTTCACGCCACTGTATTCGACTCCTTGGTTGACGACTATATCACAGACTGAGGGAAGTTTCTCACTACATTACATAAATGTCCCTCCGTAAACGAGTAGGGCCAACATTCTCATTTGTAAAATGTAATCAAGCTGATTAGGAACAATTTACCAAATTAAATCGAAACTCCAAAAAACGAGGGTTCCTCTAACAAATAGCTAGCATCAGATGTGATGCGAACTGCTTTCAACAAGAGCAAACCTATCCGACTGTTCGCCTGTTGTCTGGAAGCAAGTACACAAACCGTGACAATCAAATATTGGTCTATATTGTAAGCACGGGCTTGGAAGAGACACGATAGCTTAATCCTCATATCTTCCGTTGACATTTATGTCCACGTTGACTATTTTTGACGAGATACTGTCTAGTTACTAAACTCGTTGATCTCGAGGTAGGGTCTTGAATCGAACAGCCTTTTAATTGAATGTGGACGTCTTTCCCTTTTGTGCGTGTAGAAATTTCAAATTTTAAACTGGCTATCTGTTCACGCTTTTCCTATAATCACCTCATACCTGCGGCCTGCACAGGTCTTGTACTATTCGCTAGAAAATACTCAGTGAAGTCATGAGAACGACATAGTGGCAACCAAGACTTGTTTTCTGTGTTTGATCATCAGGCTAATTACAACACGACAATTATGAAAACAGTAGCTGCGGTGAGTCAGAAAATGGTCTATAGAGGTTATGGACAGCGTGTTTGTTATCAGTTACGCAATCACTGCTTCAGATCGTGGGCCTCATTGATTGTGGGCCAGGGGAGATTTTCTATATGAACTTCTTCTGAGCACATAGGTCAGGGTTGCGTAATCGGATATTAATGGCCTCGGCAAAGGTCAACATTAGGAATCTCACCGGCCTGGCTTCGTAGCTCAGCTGGTAGAGCGCTTGCCGCGTTTGGGTATGGTGTTTCTGTCGCTGGTTCGAATCCAGCCGAAGTCCAGACTTTTCGCAAATGGATCTCTCCTAAAACATTTTGGATTTGTTCCCTGGCACTCGATAAACAATGTGAAAAGCGTCTTTCTTACTGACAAAACTATTAGAGTCAGTCAAATGAGCAACAGTCGCGCTTGAAACCGTTTCAGTCAAACAACTGTCCAACCACGCAGGATGATGTTCACTCGCTCTATCACAGAGTCGCTTTGTGGTATGACCAATGTATGACGCTCGACACGAGCAAACAAATGAGTACACACAACAGCTGGTTGTAGAACATGGAAGTTGGTCTTTGCGTTGTGACATGATAATGTGTGTTGAACGGAAACTCACGCACAGTTGAGCGGCAAGGTAGGTTGTTTCGACTGACTTTTTGAGCTTTCTCGAGCCATAGGATCCCCCTTGAAAGGATCCCCCTTGAAAGGAAGACTGATAAACGTAAGTTTCTTATTCACATAAGGTGACTTAAGTTTTGACTCTGTCGCCTGCATCGCCTTTTGAATGAAACGCATTGGGTAGCCGTTATGCTATTCTTCCGCTCGTACAGGTTACAAATGTTGCCAAGTTGATTTAGTGTTTGTAAAGTCGCCTACCAAATGTGAACAGATCAGGTGAGGTATATTTCAATAAATCTGGACAGTTGTAAGATATCCGCACCAAATTTTGTACGAATGAAGTCAAACAGTTTGGGCGTCGTTTTTAACATGTTATTGATAAATGGATTGTGAATAACACAACGTTATGAGCAAGTTGTAATACTCTACGTTTCAACCACCTCGGGTGGCCTTCCTCATAACGTTGTGTTATTCTCAATCCATTTATCAAATCTGGACATATTTAGTATACACACAGGAGAACGAAAACATTGCCATTTAGGAATAACTTCATATTTGAAACACCGCTCTCTCTTGACCCAATTTGTCAGTACCGAACGGAGGTTTGCATCGCGAGATTACAATCTCAGACTGGAAATTCTCCTCGCGGACGTCTAGAAATTACTTATAGACAACACTTTGTAAGATCAACAAATCTTAAGAAAAATCTAAATTCTACAGCTATATGGGTACATTTCAGAAGTTCACCATTGACAAATGAAACCAATCAGAAGCCGTACGCAACAGTTAATAGATTACCTAAAAGCACACACACTTGACATTCCAGTATGATCAATTTTACATATGGATGACAGCGTACCACAGGCTAGACAGAAGCCTCACATACATTTGCCATCTTATATGACGGATGTTTAGCTCATCATATGTAAAACGCACCTTCTTACTTGTACGAGAACACCGGTCGACACATTATTCACGAACTTGTCACTTAGAGAAACCATTGGTTGTTATATACTTTATTTCGTTGACTATCTCAGAGAGACTGGGTGTTTCGGTTTTGAAGGACTACCGTAGAAAACCAAATAGCTTGTGCAATGACATAGCCTAAGACTAGCAGATATATTTTCAAGAATGATTGTACCACAACTGTCTAATGTTACAGATGGTGACAACCGTTATATGCGGTATACAGATACATTTTTGATCTTTACTGCTGGTTTACATATTGTTTTAGTTTTATACCTTTTGAAATCTATTGATCATAACCTCTGTGTTTCTCAAGAAGAAAAAAGGTAAACAACAGTTTACGTTTTCTAGACAGGTTATATGCTGGTCTACAGAATGTTTCACTATAATGTTCAGTGCGCTGTAATAGGTGGTCACTATTTACAGTTTTTTGCTATTTTCTTACAAAGGGTAACACGAACACTGTGTCATAGAACCTGGTGGATTTGCATTCATTACTTTCTAAAAGGACAGCAAGAAAAACCAAAGTATGTAGTACTCGCAACCGGATATTCTGGGACTTTAAGTCCACAGTCAAATGAACCATTCATGACTGCCATAGGTATTTCTGAGCCTACCTTCCGGAGGCAATCATATCACAAGTGACGTAAGTAACAAGTTGTAGTATGCTCTGGTTCGTAAATATACTGAAACTGAACTGCGCTTACCACTTACAACCAGGAGGATTTCTCAATTCGTTCATAACCGTAATCTACCGAAATGTTCTATCTGTCACGTAATCTATCAGTTCACTTGCAGTTGCGGTGAAGCGCGTAACCATAGAGCATTCTGTTGGTTGCGGCGTAAAACGGTTGAACCGAAATGGTTGGTGCTCTCTTTGACAAACCAGAATGAGTGACGACTAGCAGAAGATTTTGGTTTTTTACACATCGAACGCCATCCACAATTGATCGCAGCCGTCACGTTTCTATAGACACTTCGGTCAGCCGCTTTCGAGGGGGAGTACTAGACTCGAGTTTCGTTTTTAGCAGAGCTGGTCCGTCGTGCATATCCTTGTCACGGCCGGGATCAGAACTGCGGCCATGCGTTCATGAGACAACCGTGTGTACCGCTGCACCAATGACCTAAAATTAGGCACGACCGAATCATCACATGTGAACACTCAACCACTTTCGTTTGTGAGTAATGACCAGGTTGCCCGATCACCCGAGAGGAGACGCAGTAACTGTCCTGTTAACTCCAACCGATGACCATGGCCGTCGCAACGATATGCACTACTGACAAGCTTTAAGAAGAGTAAAACTCCAGTCCAGTGCTTTATTCGAAAGGAGCTGACTGGATAGTCTATGAGAGTGCAACAAAATTAGTGGACAGACATCTAACCTCATCCGCTGCTATTCTTGTCACTGGCACAGGCCACGTTATTGGTCCGGTCAACTCGTATTACTTGTTATTGCGTAATCAGAACCGGAAATTGTCCTCATCATCAAACATATTGCCAATCAACAATGGTCGTCCGACTCTTTGTATGTTTCAACTGTTGACTTAGGCAGTTTGTCTTGGAACCGATGACAACCGCCCGTCTTGTGTTAAACCTGAAAGTTGGCGATTTCTGTTTTTATTATTCGCGTGTGATTTACAATAAAATGCTTCACTTTCGTAGTCGTAAATTGTAAACAAACTGTTAGCGCCTCACGACAAATGACTTCTTTCGTTATTCGGGTATATCCTAATGGTCAAAGCTAAACAGATTTGAGACACCGTAGGACAGCGTTTTCCTGAAACGCAGGGTTTGACAGTCTGGAGAGAAAACGTGAACAGCTATAAATCATAAATCCAGTATTATAATGTACATGACATAAACAATACTAATCAAAGATAACATCAACAGAATACGTTACATTACGTCTAATTAGATGACGTACGTGATAACTAAAAGCAATCCATTGAAATAGATCAAGTTGTTGACTACGACAACTCGTTTGATGCATTATTACGCAACAGGGATTCAATGCTGCCTCCGTTCTCCGAGGCAGCGTTATTAACCACTAGCCGTGAAGTTCCGTGTGTTTACAAACTATTGACTCAAACATTTTATCTGTTTTTGTTAACATTTCTCCATTTAACTTAAAACTCAACCCCTAGTAGTTTACATCGTTGCGGTTATCTACATGCCCGTTATACCTTAGTGTTTTTTGTGTGTTAGTATCTGAAGACAACAGATGAACTGTCATTCTTTCACATTGTTTTCTTTCGCTATTGGTAAACTGTTTGTGAAAATCTTTTCATGGTCCAACCTCTTCTAATGTTTGACATATAGTATCAGGACAGGTGAGACACTGAAAAAATTGCAAACTCTTCTGCAGATTAATAAATCGATTACTCATTGATATTCAACAAAGGTCTACTTGACAATCTATATTGTTTAGTGTTTACCCTTGCAACGAGTCGAGAGCGAGAGCCATGTTATCTTCATGTCTGTTTCCTGATCCTATTTAGGTATATGGAGTAAGTTTTGCACCAAATGGGCTTCCCATGTTCATTGCTTATATTTTATTGATAATGCTGACTGTAGTAAAAGACGTTTGAGATCACACGCTTAAAATGTATGTCGAATACGAAAGTCTAATTAATTATTTAGATTGTTTCCATTCAGTCCATGTTTCACTCCGGTAATGACGTTTTCTCCAATATAGGAGATAAATGTTTAGCAAGTGTGCAAACGTTTCGTGTTACTAAAGATTCTCACAAAGGCTGCTGATTGGATGATAAATTATTCATTCGTAACCGCCTACAACAGTATGCATTAAAAGTCAAATGAGCCGTGCTATGGACGACGTGATGCACCCGGTTCATATCTCCATATCTCTTCATTCTCTAGCTAATTTTTAGGTAAGTTTAGGGGGGGAAATGGTCACCTTGCAACCATTTGAACACAGCATGTCATTCATTTCGTTTCCAATATATAATAGTCACATGCACAGAGTATTTATGATCAGTCAGTTTCGAAATAAACTTAGTCTCCGTGATGGCAGAAAACATAAACCCCGTTGATTCTGCTACCTCAAACCTCAGTTACGGAACTTTGGGTGCAAATGCCCACATTTGGTGCATACTGTCACATTACATCCGGCACAATAGGTGAATATTACCACCGTCTGAACCTCTAGGAAAGGTGGGAAAAAGTAACAAAAAGTCTTCTTTATTACTGTGCAGGACACAGGTGTTTTGCCCAAGTTTCCCATCCTCTATCTCAGACCGGTAAGGATCCAATTTCACCCACTTCATTGTTCCAAAACGTACTACTCGACGTAGCTTGTGTGTATGTGTGTGTGTGTGTGTGGGTGGGTGGAGGGTGGGTGAATGGGTGGGTGTGGGTGCTTGCGTCGGATTCCCAGTTGAGCCGATCTGGGCTCGGGTCTTGCGGTAAATTGTTCGGTCCTAGACTGACACCACCATGTGGTTTGTTGCGGACGCTCGCACACACACACGCAATGTAATAAAAGTCATTCCGCTTTAAAGAGCCTACATGCTCATCATAAACGACACACTATCATCTCCGACACTAACGTCACTGCTAACACACTCGAGAAAAAGAGTTTTATGACTGACGAAAATTGCCAAGGTTGGATAAATCGGGCTCGAAAAGAAAAGGGGGTGAACACACAAATTTATCGCATAGACAGATTTCAGCTGACTAGTTTCGGCGGTCCGAAGTTACGGCTATCTGGTGAGCTTCGAAATACTTTCATTGTATGCAAGATGTTTGAGAAAACATGTTTAACTTATTGGTGATAAAGGCAGCTTGACAAACACTCTTCACGTAAACAGATAATCGTATCCATTGTTAACTTGATCCCTGGACCACATCAAGAAATTTCAAGTAAGAGAGTAGAACGCGAGTGTTCAAAATTTTTTGGAACTTGTCCAATGAAAACAGAATTATAGCTTTATTTTCAAGCGCACTCAACCCCGGTATCATGTAGTATCAGACATTCCGAAGTTTTCCTGAGCACTGTTCATTGCGAGTACCAAATTACCTGTCGTAATTAATTCACCAAAAGTGATCTGGCGCTGAGATTGTCTTCACAGAGCTGTCAGACTGACGCGAGCTACACTTGAGGTATGCTTGACATGATCAACTCCACAAACAATCGCACTCTGCTGCGCTTACACAATTCATGTTCGGCAATGTCAGAGTAATCGTGTCTCTCAGTGAACTGTTAGTTTTCTTTTTCGACTTTGGAAAAAAACCTAGCCATGTTTTACAGTCCGTCTGCATCTTGTTTGCAAGAAACAGTCCACAATGGATAGAATATATAGTGCATGTCGACAAAGACTGTCTACACAATAATACCACATTTCATGAAGTCCTATAGTTTTGTACTTTCTGGTTGAGATGGTCGACTCGAAATAGGTATTAGCGGGACAAAAATAAAAACATTTTGCTTCTTGTCATACTGTGAAGTGAACTGAATAGAGTACCAATATCCTTACGTATATCGCGACGATGTTCGGTTAACATAAATGTTTGGTTAGGGTGACCATACGTATATCGCTTGTGACGATAACACACAGAAGTATGAGAATACTGTGGATCATGATTTGCTGCTTGTGACGCAATCATCTAGGTTGACCAACCACTAGTCATCTTGACGAAAAGAAGTCGAGCAGTTAGGTATCTGCAACGTGGTTCGTGTATACATCCTTCATCATCACCATCCTCATAGACAGCAATACATCAGTAGTTCACACTTATGCTTAACTGCCACACAACCATGAAGAAGAAGAAACAAACCCTGTTTAAGAAAAGAGAAAAAGAGGGAGAGGGTGGGGGACCTAACCGCTAAAAATAGCTACGTCTACATTCAAACATACAACATCAAGGCGCCTACACTTTGCAGACAAACAACCGACCTGTAAGTGAAAGTAGGGCGTCATCAGCTAGACAGCTTCCTTACTGCTTTCACTGCCCCCCTCACTAGATTCAATCACTTCACAGACAACTGGGCCAAACAACGACAACGTTCACGCCACTGAGCTCGGTTAGTCGCCATCCCACCACCGACTCTGTGAGTCGCGAGGGCCCCAACCCGGAAGACGAACTCGATCTACAGTAGCCAATCCCTTCAAGAACGATTTTATTTTCCTACGCCAGGTCATCATCTGTCCGCCACACACCTTGAGCCAGTCGGCCGCAACCTCGGCAAACAGTGCTGGATGTGGCAAACGACTAGTTGGCATCCTTTGTAAATGACCTAACCATTTAAGTATGTGCAAATGTAAGGACTGAACAAAAAACTCGTTTGACAACCAGTGTCAAACTCCCTCTTCTTAATCTCCTTGCTGCTCACTCGCCGGTGCCACCCGATACAAGCGAGTGAACGCAAACATCGGTGGTCAAATACCCGAAGACGGTTCACGTCCTCTACCCTGAGTGACTAGGTTTAGCTGTCGTAAAATAATACAACCCTCACTGTTGTCTGATATATGCGACCCTTAAGTTTCAGGGAAATACCTCTCTGTCGCCATAGGTGTCGCATGTTAGCAAACACCGCTCTAGCCTTGGAAATATGCGCTTCTATTTCATTCCCTACACCTCCGCCACCGCCGCCGCTAATGCAGCTTCCCAGGTATAAAAACCAATCAACAACTTCTATGGCTTCGTTATCTAACATTAAATCTACGTATTCACAGCAATTTTGCAGAAGCACTTTGCATTTTGAGGCTGCGAAGCGCATTCTGAAGTATTTAGCAGAACGCGAAATAGCGTTTACCATTGTTTGTACCGCTTGAAAGTTGTCACACAGCAACACCTTGTTGTCAGCATACACAAGATTAGTCAAACCGTTAATGTTCATAGGTTCAAAAGTTGGTACAGAAGGCAGACATGTTTATACTTTCCCATATCTGTGTTTGTTTGCGGAAAAAATGTTTCCATGTTTCCATGTGGAGAGAAAAAATTGATTGAAGTAACTAACAAAAAGCTTTACTTAAGTTGCTGGCGTGAACTTATATCAGCAACAAGCAGTGTAGTGGCCTAATCAATCGAATGATAAAAATGACCGGAATGTGTTAATACCAAAGTAGGACTGTAACAGTAACGAATAAGTACAAAAGGTGTGCGTACAAATAAAACGGAAGATGTATCATTGAAATAGAGACGACTCACTGATATGTCAAGGTCCGCTGGATTGAGTAGACCACCACAATAGAGAAAGAAAGTGGCAGAGATGAGATCCGGAACACGACCGACGAATAAGTTCATACGAGGCGTGGGATGATCAGCGTTGTGCGTCAACAGATCGGTCGATACGCGGAACTAAAATATTTCACCTTTCAATCACTCTACCAGCCCTACAGTCCGTATAAGTGAAGACGACAGAGAGGATGCGTGGTAACTCCCGTTTCTTCGTGTTAACGACCCAATTTAAAATTAATGGTGATGGTTTCAAACAAGTGTACAGATGAAGTTAACAAAACGGCAGATACAAAAACGTGCAAAAATGGATTATGAAGTATAACTTTGAATTGTGGACAATACAGCAGTGAGTATGGGTTGAATTCAGCCAGCAGAGTCCTCTACCCTATTGTTGCTTGACTCTTGAGTTTATATTTTCCCGTGTCTTATTGTTTAATCCCCTTTAATACCATGCACCTATATATATCAGTTTGACATTATTATGTCGTACTTAGCGTGTGATTTACATCCGACGGTTCGACTCGAAATATCTGTCGTCATAGTGTAACAGTAATTTTCGAAATTTTTAGATGAAGCTAGTATTTGATATATCACTTTTTTATCTGTTCATTGTTATTCAAACGAAAGAGTTAGAAGAGACAGAGTTAGAAAAAATCAGAGTTTCAGTCGGACTTGAACCAGTGAGAAGAACATAATACCTACAAGTGGCAAACATTCTACGAGTTGAACTATGAAACCAGGCTGAAAATTCAGAACTATCTTATTTGAACTCAACCTCCCACTTGTATCAGCGTGTCCTGCTGTATCCTTTATGTGATTCAGAGATGTTTTCTTGAATGATTCAGGCTGTAGAACGCAGATGCTATTGTTGATCACTAAAATATCATTACTGATAAGTAGTTTGGAATATTTATTAATCCAGAAGGCACCTGATTGTAGAAATGAGATACCTGGAGCCATTAGCTTCAGTAGGACTTTGTGCACACTGATGCGTTTCATCTCGAAATACGCTAGAGAAAGGTCTAAACGGGAATTATCAGAAACAGTGTCTCGCAAACCCGTGCTATACAAGGGTGAGGATGTAACCACCCTCACCCAACGTAGACTAAATTGTGCCCTCAAAGCTGCGTACAACGCGGCAAAACTAATACTAATCAAACAGATGACACGACTGACTTGCACATCGAGGAAAGACCCAAGCAACTCACTCGCCACACCCAACATTATTTATGAATTCACCGGTACTTGTGGAGTCAAGTACATCGGCCGAACGGTGAGAACGCTTGAGACACCTATCTCGGAGCCCATTCCCAAATGGCTAGTGACCGGCACCGCCTAGTCTTCTATCACACATTTGGAAGGAACGGGACACGTAATTCAAGTGGAGAAAGCTTTTCGTGTGGTGTATCCCTTAATCAATAAACATACTTTATCACTTGCTAAGGCCGTTGCGACACACCGTTACAAACCCTCACTTTGTGTACGTAAGCAAATGGTAGTTAACCTATCACTATCATGGTGTTAAGAGTTTGCAATCATTAGTCTATACTACTCGTTAAGTGGTTGTTATTTTGTTTTGTTTAAATGTTTTGGTTGTACCGTTTATATGAGTTTATTTCCTTCTCTTGTCTTAAGCTTTTTCTTGGATTGCCTATTAGCCTTCGTTTATTCCCGCGTGCCTGGCTGTAAGACCAATATCGCCTGCACCGTTAGTTTCTTAATTGACCGGTTTAAAATTTGAATCTTGTTCGTTTCCCTATAGATTGAACATCACCCACAATTGATCGCAGCTGTCGCATTCCCATAGACTTTCCAGTCGGCCCCTTTCGTTTGTTTTTAACTATTGATGGCCTATCCGAACATGACTGGTTCTGTGTGCTATTCCCAGTCCAACTAATGATTCACTCTTATTTTACGCTCATTTAAATTGATGCATGTTAACTGATCATAGTCCGTGTATCGTAACCGAAGAGATCTATCGAAATGTCCCTGCAGAGTATATCTTATGTAATTCTACTTGCGTGTTCTAGACTATGTATTCACTATTCTCATCCTGTTGGATGGATACGTCCCCAGTTATATATTGGTTGAAACAACATCTATCTTCTGGACGCTTACTCTCAAGCCAACGTTACGTTGTAATTTAGGTCACTTTTGTACGGACCTCTTAAACGGAATAGCCAGAGTAAATTTGGAACTGACAATCTTCTCATCAATAGTTGAAGACTGCTCTTTCCAACTCCGTCAGTCATAATTTAGACGTCCCGTTTCGCGTTTTAACAGTTAACTTACGATTTTCATAACATCAAACTGTTGGTTCCCTGTGGGTACTTTGGATAGGCAGTATCATTTGAAATTATTGAGTTAAACGAATGGCTGTAGGTTAGAAGGGGCCAGGAAAGACTACATTACGACAGCAAAACCACTGTAACCAATGCAAACTGGTCATAATGTGGTGGATTGATGAAATACCTCGACGCGGGGGAGGGGGTTTACGTCCACAAACTCACAACGAGCGGATGGCGGACAACGAGGGCAATCGGAGGAGTCATCGCTCGACCGGATCGGATCAACGGGCGAGACATGGCAGGCAAAATAGAATGGACGACGAGATCGGAGGCGCGATTATTCCAACACACGCAGGAATATCTCCACACGGTCGTGGAGTACGGTCAAAGCTCAAGGTGGATAGACGGAGGACAACATGAGCGACCGGAGGAGCCATTGCTCAACGAAATCGGATCAACGGACGAGGAATAGCAGGCGGAAAATCCCCGGATAGGGGGCGCCGAGGCAGAAGTGCACACGACGTGTGAGCGGAAACCGGGGGGTGTTACGGGCTGGAGTGCTGACTCATAAACGCAAGCGCGTGTGTGGCATGGTAACTAGCGTGTTGGGCAATAAAGATTGTGCTTTATTGGACGCCTTTTCGCTACACAATGACATGATTTTGACCATTTTCATGAACAACCCAGCAGGTATAGTAAGGTCGTTGTAACTAGGTGAGCACGCGCGTTCAGTAATGGTGCGGCCGCTTAACGAGTAACATATTTCGGCCAAGGGACGGTAACCTGCTGACTTGGTGAGTAATTTACGCAGAAGTAATGCGCCAGTCTTTATGGTATGGTTCTGTTGTAACTTAGTGTAGGAAAATGTTCGACGATCGAAACCTGCATTCAGCCCTAACTGACACGTATACTGCCTCCGCCCAGATTTGCCACAATTGTGATTATATGATCTGACAGAAAATTCACTCGCTTATCATGAGTATAACAATCTGGTGTTATCATTATCGCCCAAGTAACCATTGGTTGAGTAATCTTCAATGAATGTCCAGGTAAAATTTTCAGTCGACTTGTGTACTGTCTAGGGTCGCTCTTCATGTTCGTGTGGGTCTCAATGGTTCACAAAATGATGTCAGTGACACTGAAAGATATACTCTCACGGATAAAATAAACCGATAAATGCGAACGGTGTCGCTCGAACGACACGGACAAAAGGCTCCTGATGTCGATTTGGTCCACGTTTACCCGACTGCGCCAATTTCTATGTGGGTATCCATCGTTGACTGATATTTTTTCAGTCAGCACGAGATCTTGTTGATTCCGGTGAACCAACGAAAGTCCTACACAATGTTGAGTGATAAACTGAGGGAATGACTGGTATTCGTCAAAACTCATCTGAACGACCAGTGATGATCAGTGATCAATGGGACACTGAATATTTTGTATGTGAAAGCAGACAAAATTCAGCAAGCTTGGACAAGAGCAATGCATATCATCGTCGTAGGCTTATGACGAGTTTTACACCTGAAGACGCTGTCCGGGTCTGGGCCGGGACCTTATCGGTCAACGATATTACATCTCGTTGTGAGCCAATAAGACGGATAGTGAAAGGGCTATTTATTCAGAAAAGAAACACGTGGGTTATGCATTTAAAAATGACAACAAACAAAAACACTCACGTACGTACGGTAATAAGTTCAGACCGTCACGGTTGCCAAAGATGCTAATGTTCATTTATTTTACGTTAGTTTACGTGCCAAGAACCATTTCATGCGATGCTGCACTCCGATAATTCTTCCTGTATTTTTCCTGCGGCTACTTCAAAGTCAAAATCTATGCTCCGGCCCCGCTACTGAATGGCAGTGGTGTGAGTAGTATAGTACGATCGCTCTTTCTCATTACAATCTTGCTGGTAATATACACTGTTACAATTTAACCTCTTGATAAAAATAAACTGTTAAACTCCAGTGTTATCCATATTGTGGATTATGTTTCTTACGTTTGAATTAATCTTTTTGGTAACAGTACCCCAGCGCGACTGTTATACTGGACCCACTCTATACGAACAGAGGTGGGAACAAAACACCGCGCGTTGACTAAGTCAACTAGCAATCGATCGCAAAGACAAACTAAAAGTACGCTAGCTCATGCTACACACGACCTGAACATCGGTCACGTGATAGGGGCGTCAGACAAAGCATACAAGGAGTATTCAACAGAACCGTAATTTTATTTGAAAACATTGGAACTGTTTAACATGGTTTCTTGCCAAAACTCAGACAATTCCGCATCTTGCTTTTATTACTTATCACGATATGCCAATATTTTGCTTACTTCCGTCAGTCGCAAACGTAAGATTTGAAGAGTATGAACACTAAGCAAATAAACATTAACATTGTCTGGTCACTGTTAGAAGACGTATCTCCTAACGAACGAACCAAGGCAAATCATGCCATATCGATCGATCAATCCGGCTTCGAGTGAATTGATCTGTTTTAACTCACTCAGTTAATCAATCTCATTCAGTTAAATCAGATTACAGCTGCGTGATCGAACGCCTGTGTGTTATGTGAACTGTTTTATCACGTTCACCTTCTGATGTCTCCTCTAACATGATTCGTTCTAACGCTCTGACTGCCATATATGATCGTCTCGTTTGATTTGCTGTGGATCTTGTCGGTCATGTATGACACTCATTTCGCCCTATATATTTAGAGCCTCTGTTGCCTAATTCTGACTCGTCTCGTCCTTCCAATAAACGCTGTTGCGGCACTTATTCTCTTTCTCGGTTCCGGGTCAACCGGTTGAGCGCGTACCAAAATGGACGATCAAAAAGTCACACACACACACCATCATTCCAAATATTGTGCATTTGAGACCACGACAGCTGGGTGGATTGTCTCAGCCACTTTATGAGCAAAACCTCCCCTGCTAAGTTTGGATATGCGTTACTTCGTAAGAAGGTAGCAACTTCGGATTCCTTATTGGATGTTACCTTGACTGAACTATGTCAAATTGGTGATCTGTTATCATAAAAAGTTCACCAATCGACAGCATTGAATTTTGACTACTCGCTCAGATAGTTGGCGATCTGTCCTGTCTGTGTTTATCATTGCAACAGCAAGTGAGTTGATCCACAATGAGTTTGGTGAAAGTTATCCATCATGTGAACTACCGTAAGGCCACAGCTTTCTATCTTGTCTTCTGCGTTGGGACTAAAACTGCGCACCAACCTCGTTCTCACAAACCTCCCAACGAAGCCTGCTTTTCGGCTAATCAGTTCCTCTGTTCTTTGCACACTACGTTTAATGTCTTTTGGTGGGGAACTTACTGTCCTCATTGTTTCCCGGCATTGTCAAGCATTTGAATGCCGATATTCTTCGGCTGGTCTACACTAATATAGATCCAATTCCAAGAGTAACTCGAACAGTTCATTCCAAGCAATACTCGTAGGGAGTTTACCGAAATCCAATGCCATCGCGACACTAATTGTACAATTTCACCTTTCTAACCGACCTATTACTTTACCATAAACTAACCAGTCGTTTGAATACGTCAACGTTTATTTTCGGAATCATTTTGCTATCGCGATAATCAATGTATATTCTACATGCGGACACTTCGGTTGACAATTACATGGACCGGTCGTGTACGTACGATGACAGAACTAGAATGCTGAATTCACTTCGTACGGTACTTATTAAAGAAAAAACACGGCTGTCCCAGATGCGCACCAACATTTGCTATTCCATACCTGGTGCCTTCCCTGTCGGCTTGTCGTTTACGTCGTTCTCATCCGTTTCCTGGTAGTCGCCATGGCACTGTAGAGTATTTTATAACAAGATAATTCGCTAATCAGGCCGTTTCACCTGTCAAACGAAGTTTGGCTTGCACTAACGCGCGCACATCTGTAAGCGCACGTACGCTTGTGCGTTTACGTGGACCCAATGTCACGTAGTGTATACGTGTCTGGTTTATTTTAGCCCGACTAGGCACCAGTTCATAATTTGAGCGCAACCATGTATCGCGGATGGGTTTGTGATCAAATGAGCTACCGTTTAAAAAATAATTGATTCGACCGCGTAAATGCTGCTACACACAAACATGCTTTCGTTTGACGATGACATATTTATGCACGTGCGTGTGTGCGTACGTGCTCGCCACAGATAGACACACGTCAGCTGTTCAACAAGGAGCGTCTGCCTGAATACCCGCTGCCTGTCTGTCTATCATCAGACATTGGATGTTCCACTAACGCGGGTCCACTCAAGCGTGCTTTGTGACACCGACCCAGCAGCTGTTCCAGCGTATTTCATTTTGTGCCACAATAACTTCACCAACAATGGAACGACTTCACGATACCCACTGTGCTGTGTTGTGTGTGTGTGTGTGTGTGTGTGTATGCGAAGGTCCCCCTTGCTTACAAGTTTAGCGCACAACGATACCGCACGAGTGAATTGTGGAGTGCAGGAACAGCAGGAGGCGACAAAAAAATCCAGAGAAGGAACCAATTGCTCTCTCCACCCTTGCCTATCCCCTTCTCGTCAAGTTCGCATGGCCCGGTTACTCTTTAAGGGACAAATGAGGCAATTACTCTTGACGCCAGTTTTCAGCCTTTCATCGCAGTCAGGAGATGGATAACCCAGTAGCAGCGGGCATGGGCTATGACGAATGGAAACATATGTGGACACACACACACACACTTTTACATTAACTACCGCTAGGTGTCCTCTTTGTATTTATGCCGAATAGCTACTCGATCGAAATATGTTGTCCTCAAATGGGCAGTTCTGAGCGATCTCTACTTATTATCGTGTGCTCATAATTTTGTTATGAAGAGCACAACTGTTCTCCTCTATATACTCGTCACGGAGTTTTCACTTATGGTGTGTTGACCAAATCAAAAACACTGCTTCACATTTTCAGTCATGAAAATGTGCAGACCAAGTCGAATCGGATGGGCGATATAGTTAGTCATTATGTTATACACTTTTGGGAATGCTGGTTTGACCGTGATCCCACCACTGGTGTTACGGACAATCCTCTCGAAACTACCGATTACTTCATCTACCTGAATAACGTCGGTTCATCAGCTTGCAGCATTACTGGCGGGGTTTTCACATGGATAACGAACGGCGTGGAAGAATTCGGGTCTTCTTGCTGTGGCCCGATCACGTGGCGGGAAGCAAGCCCGTCTAACTTCGTTTACTGGACAGCATCAATTTCTGTCTGAGGACGTGGTGGATGGTTGCACAAGGTTTATGTACGTGAGTGACCATGATTCAACACCACAATAAAAGCGACATACAAAGGCAAACCCACTTGTTTAGCATACTGACGGGCCATTGCAAAAGTTTGTTTGGGGAGTTGAAACTACTTGCTTGGGTCGTATTTCACTTTTGAATGTTCACGGTACACGGATTAGCAATTAGATTTAGATGAAAGCGGGCGAAAACTGCAACTATAACATTCAAAACCATACCACAACCATAAACCGCTCTTGGGAAATGCTATGTATACAATGGTAGATGTAGTCAGCATTAAGTAATACGGACCCAGAGGTCACATCATTTGCCACATAAGTGCTGGTCCAATTAAAGCGTGTTTTTTGAAACATGACAGTTATCTGGTACAATCAGAGAATACACAAATCAAACTATTCAGTCTCTCATATCCTTACGATCGATACGGTGGGAACGACAAAGTAGCGAACAAGATCTTGTTTTCTGTGTGTGATCATCAGGCTAACTACAATACAATAAGTATGAAAACAGTAACCGAGTGAGTAAGAAAACTGAGCGGTAGAGAACGAGCTATGTGTTTGCTAGCAGTTACACAATCATTGCTGCAAACTGTGAGCTTAATAGGGTGTGGGTCACCGAAGGTTGTGTCAATCTGATTAACGACCTTGGCAGCGATCAACATTCGGAATATCGCCATTTCGGATCGACATTTTGTCACTCAGCAGACAATCCGAAACGCATCTTTCTTACTGATGGAATGAGTAAAGTCGGTCAGGTGAACAATAATCCCGCCTGAAACCGTTTTAATCACACAACTGTCCAACCACGTAGGATGATGTTCACTCACTCTATCACAGAGTCGTTTTGTGGTATGACCAACGTATGAGGCTGGACACGAGTAAACAAACCAGTACACAACACATCTGATTGCAGAACATGTTTGTTGTGACATGATACCGGGCGTTGAACGGGAACTCACGCACAATTGAGCGGGAAGGTAGGTTGTTTTAACTGACTTTCTGAGCCTTCTTGAGATAACTTCGACCACGGGATCTTCCTAGAAAGGGAGACTAATAAACGCAAGTTTCTTATTCACAGAAGGTGACTTAAATTTCGACTCTACCACCTGCATCGTTTTCTGAATGAAACGCACGGGGTAGCCATTCTGAATGAACACTTCTGGCAGAAAATCTGGCTCAGCTTTTAAAGTAAGATTAAAATGTATACACGAATAACTGTCATTGTTTAACAGGTACAAGCTAGAGTGTAAACCAAGACACTAAGGAGGTTTGATCTGACACTCGAATATTGCTGTGGGCAAAACAAAACGATTTGGGAAGCATCCAGTTGATGAAACAGAAGCACGTGAATCTTACGGATCTGTATCCCCCCTGGGGAAAAACACAAGAAAGTGAAAAATGAATTGAGTGATGAGACACTGTACATTACATCGTTTTATGTGACTTCGACTCGTTTCGGCAGATTAGTAGAGATTTCCTTTGCCTCAATATGATGAAAGGCTCTGTGTATGGAAGATAAGTGATGAAGCATCTGTGATACAGATAGCTCACCCGTATCAGGGCGCGGTCGTTAACCCCTACTCTAGTCTGGACAAGTCATTGTATGTATGTATGATGGACTAATGATGACAGTCTGGCGGATTGTTGGGGATGGCCTTGACCATCAGTTACTCTCCAACAGTATTCTTGTGTTGAGATGCAAAATCAGCAAATGTTCTTTCATTCTATTTGTAACGTTAACGTTGTCAGGTCAGCATGTGAACTTTCCTTGATTCTATGGCATGGTGTCCCAAGCAGTATGATCGATCAAAGCGATCGGCAAGTGATTTGTAATAAACTCTATATATTTCACCATTTACTACATCCCCAGAGCATTTTTATTCAACCCTTCTGGCCATCAAATTAACACTACAACAAGCAAGTTCAAACATAATGTTACATTTTACAACAGGTGGGATAGCTGTGTTATGTCGTAATCGGTCATACTTACCCACCGTAATCAGGTACCTCTGTTTCGTTTATGTTATTCCAATCCGACAATATCATTTTAGGTCACGCTGGCTCAGTGTCAACAAGGCCTAGCGTACCTCCAATCAGTCAGTAACAGCTAGTGTTGTCCGTATTTACCTGAACACTTGACACGTATTCCGAACATGTGCATTCTTCTCAATGATGATTTTCAATAAACGGTGTTCATGCAGACGGAACGAGTTTTTATTACCGGGCTTATCTTAATTAATCATTGTAAGCATCGTCCGCTTTAGTCGGTGTTGATGCCTCTTCCACAATATAGGTCTTTCATATCACGATAGGATGATATCCAAATGAAGTACCGTCTCCGTTACCTCATCATACTCATCGAATGCACATCATTGATATTGTGGCACCGTGCTTGGCTCAAATATTTGTTCATCCCCGCAACGAATTGTCCGAATGATTAGTAACTGATTAAGTGACGATGGTGTTTGAAATGTACATATTTGTGTGTAACATTTCAAACTCAATGTCTACTCTCGTAGAAAAAATTAATTGTCTGTTTCATTTCATCATGGAACACGTCTTGGTTGCAATTGTATACACCCACATGATTGATTCCATCCGTGATCGGATTGGCTGTTTTCATCGTGGCCTACGCCAAATAAAGTTTGTTATATATGTGAGCACATGCAAACTGCATTGTGCGGTAGGTGACCTCAATGTGCAACACCGGTCCACACCCAAATAAGTTGATCCACAGGACTAGTGAACGGTGACCTGAGTTCCACAGTCAATGTAAGCTGGTTAGTCAAACAGTATTCTGAACAGAACTTCATATCACTCAGAATTAAATAAATAGAAAGATCGTCACCAAACATTTCAGTCAGTAGTTCGATCAAGGACGGGTAAGCTATATTTTGCATACCGTTAGATACGGTACATTCAAACCGAATAAAACCCCATGTAAATGGGGGGAAACTGCTACTTGCAAACATGTGGACGGGGACTTACAAACATATCTACAAAAATGGTCGTATATGTTGCCGAACAGAGACAACTGCGGAACATCTGTCGACAATACATTCCGTCACATGAAGGTGTTGGAAACAACAGCACCCCCTTTGAAATGCATAAGCGCATGTGGTACCACCCTGTCTCTCTACCATCATTTTCTCGTTGACTTCTGGGTTTTAAAATCGTTCGAGCGAAAAGCGACAATTTTCACCTCACTTTGACATGCTGCATACGCCGGAAGGCGCTGTACACATGTATATATACGGCCTCAGAGGCTTTAGGTCAGTCCGTCGGTTGAAAAAGCAAATGACTTGCCAGACAATTGCTTGGGCTAACCTGTATACCGACCCAGAAAGAGTAGACAGTCTGTGACATGATTCGCCAAAGACTGTGGTAATAGACACAATGAAAAATTGATTTGGCGTGCAGACAAGTAGTAGAATGTACCCATGAGTCACCTGATGTCATTATGTCTGCTTGTCTCGTAATCAGAATGCTGTCTTAAAACATTATGAAAAGATGAACTACTTTTGGTTTTGTTTGGTCTTTTTCTAGCTTTCGTTAATAAATACAAAGCAATACCGAGAACCCACCTTCTTATAGACCACTCTAAACAACTATGAATATCCCTGTCTGTCATGGTCATTCAATAATCGTACTCACATTGAAAAAAGAGAATCAGTAACTCTTGCGATCCTGGCATCCACCATATTTCTCCGATCCAATGTTAGGCTATCACTCCGTTCTACCGATCTAAAAGTTACAAGAGGCGGCAAGTAAACTAGTAACTCATGTGTGAACGAGGGAGATCCGGTAAATTCCGATCAGAAACAAAGTGGAGGGTACTAAATGAAACTCCATAACAGGACAAATGCGGTTAGGTAACTACCTTTGACTTACAGGGTGTGAAACTCTTGACCAGTCAAAGAGGATACGAAAGAAACACGCATACGCATTTGAAAGATTTTTATCATTTCAAAATGACTACCATCCACACTCGATCACAGCATTCGGATAAGCCTATTCACTGGCCCACTTCGGAGGGGAGCACTGGACCCGAGTTTCGCTCGCATTAGAGCCCATCAGTGGTGCGTATCCTCGTCTGGATCGGAATTCGCACCCCAACCCTCGTACTTGTGAGACCAGCGTGTTAAACACAATGCCAGAGAGCACAGAGTAGGCATCACCGAACAATGAAATCCAAACGCTCAACTACAACCGCATGTTAGTTGTGTTCAAATTGCTTGATCATTTCGGAAGGAGATTAAACAGAACCGTTGTGTTCAGTCCCCATGATCAGGACTTCTCATTTCGGTTGAAGTTGCTGTCTTTACTGAATCAAATGAGCATGGTTGGAATCTACGATGGACCAAATACAGAGACCAATATTGTACACAAGGTGCAGATCAGTCCTAAATGTGTGGCGAATTTCGGAAGCTGTAGAATTAATACGTTACTACGTTGTGGGTTGGAATAGATGAGGTATAACCACTGTTAGAAATTGTTGTAATTTGAGAATGCCTATACAAAGCAACACGTTAGATTATTACGTTAGTGCACAGTACACTTGTTCACAAGTCATCTAGTAATAGTTTGGCATTTCCTGACCAGTTTTCTTTCATGGTCAACAGTTATATCCAGTGTGCATCAGTTTTTACCCATCAAAAAACCTACGTCGGTAAGTGTCTAACCAATAAACGATTATCCCTTTACGTGTACGGTATATGAGCTAAACTGTGACGTAAACGATCTGCATTGTTTTTGCTGCCAAACAGCTGTTGTCCTCTTAGCACGGGACCAGACAAATTTATGAAGCGGGGACGCATGTTGATGGTCGTGTGTTTGCACACAAGACGGACGCACAAACTAGTTGTGTTCTGGGTACATATTTATGATTAATTAGACGACAACGCAAAGCGAACACAGCTCACGTTTCATGTGAGTTTGTTGGATAAATAACAACAGTGGAAAACCGTTAAAAGGTGGTGACAACAGGCTAATAAACGATAGGAAAATGTTGAATTATGAAAAAACGGTGGTTTCCAGTTCTACCCTTTCCTTAAATTTCTCCCATCCAGGAAGCAGACAATCAAAACTTAACCACAATGTAAACAGTAACTGTAGAATCGGTCAGGTCTCACCGTTATACGCAGTCTATTGGGGTGGCTGTAAACCTCTTGATTCAGGGCAGAACAAGACGGAATGTTGTAGGTTTACTCAGATAAAACTGGCTCTGTACACAAATAAGCAACAGTTAGCAAATTATACGACTTACAACCAAGTGAACTCTGAGCACGGAATTGAACCGTCAGCAAATATCAACCATTAATGCGATAGCGTAAACAGTCCAATGCGGCGGTAGAAGAAAAAAAAGGGAGGGTTCAAGTGAGAGTTTGTAATGTCGATGCAGACTGGGTAAAGTGTAATAATGGCAATGTTCAGCCAGTATTTAATGTAATCAATACATGGGGAATATATATATATATATATAGCCTACGATACGATAGTTTGACCAGTGAGGTATGGGTTTGGGAGCAGTTAAGACTGGCGTGGTTCACACCACCGGGTGTGGATAGGTGGCCGGGCGGCAGCGTCGCTGCGCTGCGTATGGAGGTTCGGTGGTTCGATCATCCAAGCAGACGTATCACCATCGAACTCTCAATTTCAACTGGAGTGGCACAATTGGGGAACACAACTTTCATTGACTCTAACCAGAAGCAACAACAGCAACAGTAGTCTTTCAAGTTGAACATCACTCACATTTGATCACAGCCTTCACACGGAGACTCCAATTTCATTCTTATCAGAGTTCGTCAATTGTACATATTGTTGAAAAGACCGGGATTAAAACTCCGACCACGTTTTCATGAGGCAACCGTGTTGTCTACTGTGCCACTGACCTCATATTACGCCCGACCGAACTACCATACATGGGTGTGCAACCATTTTCGACTGTTCGCCAGTCCTCAATATTTTGCCGGTCACAAACTGCCGTCTATTCATGAATTATTTAGTGAGTTAATTAATGCAAATAAATAACACCCGTGCTGAAATGACGGAAAACGAACTGACTAGAAACCGCCTGATTTTCAACTGAACGAAAATGTCCTAAACGAGGTTATCCTCACTTGCAAATGGTCCAGGGCTTTACCTCATGTTTGACGTGAGTTTCAAATCAGAAGTGACGCTCGGTCTTCACGTTGGCCAGGAGCTCACCATCAAGTTACAAGTGTTTTCACTTTCGTGACAAATATAGAAAAATTCACAGCTTAAATGCACCTCATTGATACAATAAGGTTAACTGTGACATGATTTTCAATTATTTTCACGAAATGCAGAGGTTTCACTCATGTAACCTATACACCACCACTAATTAATGCTACCTGCACCGGACATACTGGAATGAGAGAGGCTATTTTATTATGTCGTGGAAAATAAATCACTGTACTTCTTTTAATTAAAGTGATTTTCTAACGCTGACTCGCAGTCAAACCACCCATATTAAATTTGATGTGGGTTGAGTTAATGAGATGCGACAACAACAGACATCGAGTAAGTTGTACATCATAACATCAACGTATAGCTTAACTGCTGCGTTAGCGTATTGTGCATGTCGGAAAAAAGAGGTGGTTATGTAAAAACCAGTATATCGGGGTCATACAACATTAGTACAGCGAGGAAATTGGAAAATTACGTCATAGATCAGTCAGCTGAATGATCTATCTTCGAGGTGGATTCTTCGTATTCTGAGGGGATTGATGAATATGAAATAGTGATCGATGGTTGAATGAGGGTTCCCATCAGCTTTTGTTTCGGTGACACGATGGGGTTGATCGGGAAGCCTCTCGATCTAACTGCTGATGTACACTGCCGGGTTCTAGCAACATGACAGGCGTGGATGTTGCCATCTCTTCTCTTTGCATATCTCTAGTTCCGTCACAGCATTTTATTCGCAGGGGTTAATTGGTTAGTTATGAACCTGTAACATTTGGACTAACCTATTTTAGTTTCATCATTGGAGTTCGATATAGACCTGTGGCGTTTCCCCATAACATCGTAAATCAAAATTTCTGAGTGTATGATGGCGGTTAGGCATGACGAATCACTTGAATGCAATGTGAAACATACCAACAGCGCATATCACTTAGTTCGGTAAGAACAACCGCAATGTCAGGAAAAAGGCGAGATTACCAACCGTAACATTTCACGAAAGTAGAACGGAAAGTCACGTGAGTGCATCTCATGGTCTATCCCTCTAAGCGTCACCAGTTCAATGCAGTCTGTGTAGAACATTGTCTTCTCCCAATAGATCAGAGAAGAGATGACTTCTTGAACGAGAAAATATTTGTCCCACAGCAATCCACCGATAACAATGTTTCAATTCTATTGGATTATTTTTGTTGAAAAAGGATACAGATGACAAGTACTGGTTATCCTAGTTCCACAAGGGACATACATCAACCCTGAGCATCTTGTGTGACCATCTGCATCGCCAAAACTCTAGTTTATCTTAAAATTGTCCGTAAAATTAGCTTCATATTTTTCAAATGTCTCCATAAGCGTTTGAAAAATGTTTTCATTTGTGGACATCCATCACACACCTTTTACATTTAGTGTTTCAAAACTACGCTTCATTGAGATCCCAGGCCACCAGTGTTGACAAAAATCCCCCTTCTCTTCTCTCATTCGTGTGTGTGATCTGAAAGTCTAGGACTTATGGAGTGTTTTTTGCTCGTACAACCACTTGCGCAGTTTATATCAAGTTTAGTTTCATGATATTGTGTATGTGTGCATGTGTGTGTTTGTAATTAGGGGAGGGACTGTGGGTGTTCTACTAATTGCTGCGACACACCTGACATATGAATCAGTAAGAGGGCGTAGGCTATCTCTCTGTCTTTCACGCCTGACCCTCACGGTGGTCCACGGGTCAACCTGTGAACAGATGGTGAGGAGTTAAGTGAATTAGTTTGCCCACTATCGAAGGCCACGACCTGGACACGGTAGGCTCGATGCATATGGTTTAGTGTCTCTATCGGACATCCCATTGAGCGGGAACACTTATCATCAGTAGGTTAGTTTATGCTGGTATCGTTCGTCTTCTGGACTATCACCTCCGTGAATTACAGAGTTTAAGTCAGGGCCAATGGCAAGAATGATAGCTGATAAGTTTACTCATGGGATAAGATTACCCACTGAATCGAAGTAGCGAAATCCACGGATGTCACCTTGTGTTCAGTTATGGCCCCGTTGTTTGTCTTCAAGGTACCTTGGTGTTAACCACTGACTTTAAGAAGGGGATTTTATAGACCACATCCCAGTCCCCTCTTCTCTTTTGTCCTTAAACTAGGACTGTTGTTACTTTGCTTACTGTGCACACATGACCACACATTTCCCCAAAATTCTTATCAAAGCGGAGATAGGGGATGCAAGCGTTCTACTGTTGAGACTGTATTCAAAAGTCAATCAGATCGGGATGGGGAGCTCATCGCGAACTCAGCAAACGACTCAGCCTACACACGGTCGTAAAGTGTTACGTTTACGCAATGCAAATTCATGATGAGCGTGGCCTTTCTGTTTTCTTTCAGTGGCAGTGATAACAAACGATACTCACCCTTTCAAGACCGTAGAATTTATATACTCGTGTTTAACGATCACTCGAAAAATGTACATTCATGGTTGACAGATCTGAAGACAGACAGACAGTTTCGAATGTCACGGTAGAAGCGGTCGACCTAAGATAACCACCAGCAAAAAAGATACGTATCTACTGAGGACAACGGAATGAAAACCCATTGATATTGGTCATACCGTAGACAAGCTTGGCAACAATTTGGTATCCCTACTCACATAAAAGCGACGGTTATATGACATAGCAACTACATCCATGTATTCTGTACATTTACTCCATGTGTCGGACAGAGTCGTGATGTGTACTGCATCATCATGCCAGAAGAAGCAATGCGCGGACCACTAGCGGTGCAGTACACACACGTCACGGACTGTGACGACAGTCAGTGAGTTGGCTACGTAAGGAATGAATCATGCCTGTTCAGTAAGGGTTGAATATGACAGTTTGAAGAGTTGTCGAACATTTTCCTATCCATGTTTCTTATTTTGAGTGTGAATTCGGAGGAAGGGGGTTTGATAGGGTTTGTGAACTTAAGTACTTAAGTTCCTATCGATAGTGAATGCAAATTTTTCCATCTGCTTTGTTGCTGTTTGCTATCTGTAGGGTTTATAAACAACTGACTTGTTCACTTATGATTTCATACATTGCCCCTTTGGGACATATTTCTCATAAGAGTCTGTGTAATGTTGTACGTTTTGTTTGCTTGTGTTCTATCAAACAGTTCTGACAAGTGCCCTAAATCGATTGACCTGCTAATTGCGTAAAACCTTCCCTAGTCATATCAGTCATAGCAACTATATATTGCTTCCTTGTTTGCTTGTAATTCCTCGCTCGTTGGTCTATCAATACTTGTCCATTGGATCGGATGTACTTCGGTTAAGGCAAAACGAGGTAGTTCTAACTCCTTCCAACATCACATAAAACTGTATTCCATTTTACTTTATTACCGAGTGGTCAGATTAATTACATCAAAAGATAATACTTCCCTCAAATGATAAATCTTAATGTTCTTGCGTGAGCTTAACGAGAATGATGCTGGTAACAGTGCGACTAGTGTTTTCAAATGAGTTGAGTTACAAATTCTTTGTTGATAAGTCTACCGTATTTATCGAAGTAATACAGCGGACTGACCTGTAGACTTCCGCGAGTGTGGTGATTGATCTGTTCTTGGGCTCAAAACCCGACGAACTGTTTAATGCAGCAGCTTGAATATCTACGTACGTGTTAACAACAACTCTCATGAAAGCGTGGCCAGAGTTCTAATCCTGGCCATGACACTGATATGCACTACTGACGAACTCTAATGAGAGCGAAACTCGAGTATAGTGTTTCTTTTTTAAAGAGACTGGCTGGAAAGTCTATGGGAATGCAACAGCTGCGATCAACTGTGAGTGATGTTCAACTCGAAACCCTGTTCTTGTCTGTCACTGTGTGACTCAAACAATGGCGAGTTTTCTAAAATATCCAGCCACATCTAGGGGATCTAGTTTTCGATCAGTGAACTTATTCCAGCAGAACCAATAGTGTTCAATTTCCTTATAACAAACGACCTGACCACAGAACCGTTGTTGATCAGAACCGCAAGCCACACACACTTCAATCTTATCAGAAAGTTGGTCTTCTCAACGGGTGGTCCCTGAAGACTGCCTTTAAGACCCAATTGATGTCACAAGCGTACAAACTGCGTACCAGTCGGATAGCTCACGAGATCTTTATCAGATCTGGCTTTCGCACGCGTGTGGTTTTCTCGGTTTAGTAACCAGGACGGGAGTGGGTAACACGCAGACATACACACACACACACACATCACACGTGTCTATCTGTGTATGAGCCCTGATCCATCAGACCTGCGGGTGATTGTCACTATGGTGACAATGTCGTCATTGTGCGATCAGTTCGTTTTTCGATCGCTTTTTGTAGGGAAACACCAGACCACGAAATGTGTATTCGAATGCGCGTGCATATTTTGCACCGGTGTGTTACCCTGCTGTAAGAGATGGTAGAAATATAGGATCGTATGAGAAAATAGCAAAATGGGTGGAAACGGAGATCTCCTAAGGAGAGGTGTAGGGAAACAAGTCTGCCAGGTATGAGGATAGTCGCTGCCTCTTTGGATAGCAAACTTTCTCGACAACCTCCCCCCCCACGAATGTCTCGGAGTGCCTTGAGCTACATTCATTGTACTAATCACAGTTGGCATCTTGCATTATCGGACTAATTTTCCTATTGTTGTATTTACTTGTACATTTGGTGCTTGCTGGCAACTGTTCTATATGATGGATATATGGTATCTGCGTATGTTTTAATATGTCCTGAGGCGGAACAAGCAATTCCCGGTAATAATAACACATGGTTCATTCAGTCGCTAGGCTACCTGACTATTCACTTGGAAGTTGCTTCAGATGGAGCTCCCAAGGGAGGTCAGTGAACCACGTAACACGCACGTGACAATAACATAGTCTCTGTTGGTTTGACTATCTGCAAGGTGTTATGATGTAACGGAACCTATGATAAACTTATCACAGGGTGCTGTTGGTTGATGATAAAAGTCGAAACAATTGATGGTAATTTGTCAGAAAACGGATCAGTGACTCTGCCAAATATGCAAATACAGCTTACTTCGTCACGTGACGTGAGGAGCTACTTTCTTAAGGTCCCGAAAATGGCTATGACGATAATTACATACAAATGATCTACTTCGACTTTTTGTCTAATTCGTTTCGAAGTGTTAGCAGTCAAGATACCATATAACGTGTACATATTAATTCGTCACTTGACATTATCGATTGAGACCTCAGGAAAGTCTCCGTAAATTTCTTTTCGTTACACAGCAATTCGAGGACAGACTCTCGTGCCCCACAACTAAACCTTAGTTGACATTAATTAGTTTACTGGTACTGAGGATCATACATAGGTCATAACACAGGAGCAAGAGGCAGATACAATATTGTCATATGTGATTGAACAGTGTTGTACGATCTTCCGTGAAGACGTTGAGCAACGCGTAGCAATAAACCAACGATCCCAAATGGTCAAAACAAGATTGGTTCACAATGCCACGGTACTATTGAACAAATGATCAAAGTTAATAATTAGACAACCTCAACAGTTTCGATCGACGGATCGTTTCCAGGAGATAATTACAAGTTGATGCCAAATAGGCTAAATATGAATTATAAGCACATAATGTGACATTCATACCCAACAGAGTTCTTTCGAGCAGTCAACAAGTTCAAAAACAACAGGGACGAGCCGAGCTCCAAAACGTGATGCACGCACCACTCAAGCAAAGTACAAAAGGCGACAAGTGGTTATTCGCACAACTGTCAATTGACGCGATAAAACAAAAACATCTAGGTCAAGGCCAATTAACGGTCAGAAACGGAGGCGGTAGAATATACAGGGGTAAACGTTTTTGGGGGGAATTGGGTTGGGTCGGATTTTCACACGACTGTGCTTCGAAATTCGATACAAGTGTTGCGATTAAAACACTCTCAGACTCTGATGTTACTCAGCTGCCTATCGCGCTGGTAAAAATGTCTATTGTCAAGTCGTCTACCGTGGGTCAAGAAATCTGTCAAAGATAATATTCCGAATATTGACTGTTGCGGAGGACATTAGCATCTGTTTGCACAACTCTGACCTTTGTGCACAAAAGAAATTCGTGCGGATCTTTAATCTATTCGGGTGTATACTCAGTTAAACCCAAAAGCTGGAACAGTGAAAACGTAACTATACAATTGTATTAATACATTGATGGAAACAGTGGTTTGTCTGTGTTTTATACTATGAAAATGAACAAGTAATCAAACGAAAAGTCACAATCCAATCTCCCATTCTATCAGTGTATTAATTGGTCAACTAACTGACAATTCATTGACAGGTTATTGGGAGCAAGAAGTCTTGGCCTTATATCAAATGTCATCATATTTGGTTCTGTTAAGATGTTTGAATGTTTGCCGTACAACTTGCTTCCACAAAAAATCGAAGTATGAAGTATTCAAGACAACTTTCATTGCATCTAAATGACAAGACTTTCAGACCAAAGCATTCAGAGATCCCTTTTTATAATTTGTGGCCTAAGAATCGGTTTTAAAACTGCTTTTAGTGTGTAGTATTCAGTATCTATACAGAAACTTCGGTCAGGGGCTTCTTTATTTGGACGACTTAAAAATCACGGTTCTCCCGTGACCAGATCACTCTGCAAACTGACCTCGAGTTTATCGAGCAGTGGTTAGAAGAATGATGTCTTCCTACAAATCATGGAACTTATGGGCATGTCTATTGGGAACGATTCTGGTAACGTTTTCTTTAACAGTATATAACCAGATGTGTGTGTGTGTGTGTTATAAACGTGAGCCTTATGCGTATCTAGGTAGATGACTATCGTTCAACCCGTTTTTCTTATATCAACAACTCTATCGAATACATAGTGATGGATGCAGGAAAAAATATATTTCCTTGTATACGTAAGTAATCTATTTGATTTCTTCGCGGGGTTCATAGTAGTTCAATAATTGCATATGGCTGTAAGAGGGACACAAATTTACTGTGCATTGTTCAATCAGAAACGATCAAGATATTGTCTGATTTTCAGAATTTTGCATACGAGTCTCACCTCGAAGTTCTGATTGTTTATTCATACGAGCTTTGAGGACTTATTATAATCTTACTTAATTATTTCTGAGGAGCCGAAAAAATGACTGTTCATCTTTGCCTATCTGAAAGGTAGACAAAATTTTTTGTTACAGAGTAGTGGCCCATTGGAATAGTCTATCACCAACTATGGTATAGACTTTCACAAGATACTACTCACGGCGTTACCAGAAGATTAATTTCTTGTAAAAAGAAAAACAGTGATCACTATGTTACTTTTTCTTCTTTGGTTTTATAGGTTCACTTTTGTTACCGTATTTATAATGAGCCATAGGATACCAGTTTTCCGGTGACTCTGTTTTAGAAAGACTGATACCTACTTACAAACTCGAAGCGCTTGAAATCATACTCGTGCACAGAAAACTGAAACACCTCAGTTGATTATTCAGTGATTGGATTAGCAGGCTGTGTCCATTACAACTACGAGCATCACAACTACTGAGCATAGAAAGTAGAGTACTGATGAATACTTCAGCAGATTTGATGTTTAGTAGTGACGTTACTGAAATCTAGCATGAACCGTTAAAGGAATTCTGCCGGAGCAGTCGGGCCGCTGGAACACTTGGTGGATTCGGTATAAGACAATGGGACGGTGGGTAACACAATCCAAATATGCCCTTTCTGATCTTCCGATGTGGCTTCTTAGCTCAGTTAATAGAGAGCTTGCCATTTTTGACATGTTGTTTCTGTCGCTGGTTCGAATCTAGTTGAAGCCCTAATTTATCAAAAAATCATTGGAATCAAGGACTTTCATCTCATTACACAAACACGATTTAAACATTTTTCTGAATAGTTCGAATGTTCACACATAAGAACAAAATGTGAAATAGGGGTGCATTTATGCGAAAACTGTTAACTATGTATATGTATATATATATATATAATCATGTACAAGGTTGTGAGCGTTACTCAGTTTGATCGCTATAACAAATTTAAGTTCTGAGCAAACCGATTGATGGATGGAATTACGTTCAAACGAACGAAACGATAAAATTCACACAGACTAGTTATCGGTCACTTGCTTGTCTGATGATGTGTACAATAGCACGAAAGAACCTTTGTGAGAAAAGCTCACTGAATGATAATAACATTTACCAGTTCATTATGGCGACTACCTATTTCCAATCCCAACATGATCATAAGGTTCTCCCGATAGAGTATACTGAGCTGACCCCATTGTCGAATGAGTTGGAGTACACGATCGTAGCGTATTATTTGCAGATAAGTCGTGACAATATTCTTCCGTATGTAAACCTTTCGAGTCGAAGTATCTGTCCGAACGAATACCAAAAGCATCAGAATGCATAAATGAAGGTGGCAGTTGTGGATACTGAGAAGGAAAGTGTGGATAAGTACGGGAATTTAACGCTGTAGGAGAAAAGTTACAGGATGATGCAAACTCGGAACGGCCAGGGCTTATACCCAAAGGATCAAGCATGCTTGGATGATTACTAGTGGTTCTGGGAGCGTTGAAAGATTGTTGGGTAATTCCTGAGGCACAAGAATGATCATGAAATAAGTGTGGCTCCCTCGAAGGAGATAGGGGTAGAGAACGCATGAAATCCGGCATTGGTTTCCTAATCATTTGGGAGGCTAATTGTGAAGTAGACAACGAGTTCATATAAGATCGTTCGGCGCTTTCGAGCGCTTCAACTTGAGCAGGTGCAACTGTGTCAGAGCGATCGCAGGACGTTCGGTTGGATAGTAATTGTACAGAGTCGTGTTCTCTTGGAATTCCCATTCCGGGATGTAATCGAAGGGATCGCATCTCTTCAAAATAACTTGTTCTACTCTTATCCAGGGTTACTGGAGAATTTTTGTCTCTCAAGTAGCGGTTCCCACGTAGCGCGTTCGTTTCTTCCTCTGTGTCCTCATCAATATCCTCGTCGTCATCATCATCATCTTCCACCTCCTCCACAGAACTGACTGTAACTCCATTTTTCTTATGAAGCTCGGAACCGTCGACGGTATGCTTCAAAGCATCCGGCTGCTCATCTTCTAAACTCAAAACACGGTTGTTATGGTCGACTGGACTTTGTCGACTGCCAACTTTGGTTACTTCATGTTTGTTGCCACTAATTGTGCCACTATTACTATTGCTGTTGGATTTTGGAGGCCAGGACATTTTGTTTTCTTTTTTTAACCGACGTCTTGCATTTGCGAACCATGTGGATACCTGTGAAGGAGAAGATGAACAAAGTTATCTCGTTATTCAACTGGGCCATATCCACACCAGTCGTTTTCCTGTTCACCATGCTTGTTGCTAATTTTTATGTATATGTTTGTGTCTGCAGTTAGGCCTTACTATTTTTATCGTTGGTTCGAATCCAGGAGATGCACATTTTTTTGCAGCTGGGTTTCATCTGAATACACCATTTTTTGTGTGCCGTCCCATAAACCTCATCAGGATTTCGCCAAATTTTAGACAATCACCGAAGTCTCTGTTTATGCCTGCCTGGCTGGGGTCCTCGTGATCACTCAAACCGCTGGTTAGAGACGCTATCCGAGATGGCGATGTGTCGCAGTCAATGGGGGACCTGTATCCATACCATTTCTTGTTCTTCCACTTAGTCTTGTTTTAATAATTTTCAATCTTCTTAGTTACGTTTTCTTCTAGGACATTCCACCTCACTGTTGAGGTGAGCGGCGGCCCGAGCCACAGTACCTTTTGGTCAGGCTCAGGAATTCTGTTCACAGTAATTCAGTTCTTCTCTAACCTAAGCGCTATTTATCTGACAAACAAAAACTGACGAGAGACCTGGAAGATGATTATTTGACAGCTATTCACATAATGTATACTGCTTGGTTTTTCATAGCCCATGGAAGCTACTCTTTTCTCAACTGCATTGTTATTGAATGCTTCACACAATCACTATATTAACTGACTGAAAACATCTACTCACTCGAAGTGAATAACACATTTTATGGATGTTGTAATATTATTGTGGGACATTTTTGCAAGGTTGTATGACAAAATTGACTTTTAGAACAGAGAATAGCATAGAATTATTAAAAAAACATAGAAAGATTCTAAAATTGAGATAAACGTGTTCTCGTATTTCTAATAATCTGACTGTAAATTGCTTGTACTTCTGTGAAACAGGAATGCAGTAATAAGTGTACCAAAAATCAGTAAAATTCATGCTTACTTGTGTCAGAGTCATTTTGGTGATTATCGCCAACATTATCTTCTCACCCTTAGTGGGGTATGGATTTTTGATGTGTTCCTGAAGCCAAACTTTCAAAGTAGTGGTACTCTCACGTGTGGCATTCTTTCGACGAGCTCCATCTAATCCGTAACCGAAACTGTCAAGATGTAAACGAATATTTGAGACATGTTTTAAAAACCATTACAAGGTATTCGAATTCATAGTTAAGAACCTTAAACATTCGCTTAGATGTTTCAGAGTAACTTGTTTGCGTATAATGTGGATACATATCAAATTCATCGGCAATGTCAATTAGTGCGTTTGCGCATTGAAACTGGATGAGAATGAACCAATTGATCAACTATGTTCAACAGATGGACTCAGAATAGGGATACCGCTCTAGCCCACCCCCATAAATCAAGCCACTAACGAATAAACAAAACCGTGTAAGTTACAAGTTGACAGATTACGAAGCTTTTGAACTGTTTGTATCAGGTAAATGAACAGATTGTGAAGGAAACACTTTCTGGGGATTAAAATGGAATTAATCCGTCCCAGGATGGAACTGTACAGCAGTTTCACTGAATCAGATCCAGTTTGATTACACAGTATTCTTAAGTAATTTCACTATTGTACATAAGCCCGTTCAGGAATATTCGTTACACATTGATCTATCATACTAAAATCTGACCTAGGCCTTTCCTTACGGATCAAACCAAACTAGCGTCCATCAAAAAGATATATAAGACTTGTGATAGACGCCTGTCATGCAAATATGAGTTCACAGAGGATATCAGATATTTCGCTTTCGGAATCTTGGTGAGTAGAATCATTCACGCAAGTTGCAGTATGAACATTATGTTGATCAGTGGAAAAGCGAGGAATGCAAACAACGACCGACCAAGTCTTTGAAAGTACTTGAATCAACAATCAACGGCATCCCAGCCAATATAGTTTTATTCTGCAGATTGTCTTGAACCTGACTTTACATAAACCAATGGTTGAGGCTTTCTGAGTTTGAATCCTTTTCATATTGTAGTGAAAAGGCGTCCAATAAAGTACAGTCTTTATTGATCTACTCGCTGATTGCCGTGCCACTCGCGCGTGCGTGTTTATGAACCGGAATTCCGGTCCACAACACATCCTAGGTTTCCGTTCACAGGTCGTGTGCATTTCTGCCTCGTTTGTGTGTGTGACCGACGTCTTCTGTCGGAGGGGTTTCCGCCTGCCATTCCTCGTCCGTTGGTCCGATCTCGTTGAACGATGGCTCGTCCAGTCGCCCGTGTTGTCTGCGGTGCGATCGCTATGAGCTTTTGGCCGTATCTCACCGATGTGTTGAGGTATTCCGCTCAGAGTTGGAATACTCACACCTCCGATTTTGTAATCCACAACAATGTGAACCTAGTTTAGACTACGCCTACCTGATTGTATATAAGTCTGTGTAAATTCACACACAGTAGCACAGCGTGATGTAATGTCCTCTAATTTGCTTTTAATTTTATATTTCCTGGTCCTAACTGCTAACGCATATTGTTGTCACTAATGTGTACCGCAACCTGTGATTCGTAGTTATTGTGCGTTCGTTATATAGCTGGCAAAACAAGCTGCAAATTAGGATCATTTTATGATATAATTCCTTTTGAGGGTCCAAAATGTTAAAAACAGCATGATGAGTCCGCAATATCAACCATGAATGCATGTCCGCTTTGACGATCCTATCGAAATAAAGTTGTTTTGTCTAACTTGTCTTACATACTTCGACCACTTGCCATAATAACGTTGTGGGTCAAGAAAGCGGATGGCGCAAGGGTTATCTATTTGGGACAGCAACTCATTGGTTATTTGTTTCAACATGACACTTATCTGCATACGGTACCGGGCCCAGACCGTCACGGTTGCCACAGACGCCAATGCTTAGTTCCTTTACGTTCCTTCATGTACCATGAAGCATTTCATGCGATGCTCAATTCCGATGTTCCTCCCTGCATTTTTCCTGCGGCTACTTCAATGTCGAAATCCATACTCTGGTCCCATTGGTGAATAACAGTGGTGTGAGTAGTATAGTACGATCGCCCCTCCTCACTACAACAGTAGTATCACTCTTCATATAAGTACATTTTTGTACTCGAGAACTCGTTTCATCCTGGAGTGACTACTGTTTGGATAATTGCGTTCACCCAATTCCACATTCCGATTGGACGGAAGAACCTACGACTGTTCTTGTGATCGCCGCTCCTCAGTTGAGACCTCTTCCATCTATGAGTGAAACGATCACAATTGTATTGCCTTGGCTGTAGCGTTCATTATGGATCCACAATTAATGGCGTCTCCTTTCCAAATTACCAGTGGGGTGGTGATTCAAATCAGCGAATTAAATGTGTTGTTGTCCTGTTGTCTTAGTGACTAATGTTAGTCACCACTAGACATTGGAGAGGGGGTAATATATCACATGGAGTACATTTCACGACCGGAATATCAAGACGTCTGTTACACGCAAAAACGATCCATTCGCAAATCTGTAATTCTCCTGATCACATTATACACCTTTTTCAGTGCTCGTTAAAGGAATTTCTCGATATCCGGAAAGTTTCTGTGAGTTAACATAAATACCACTTGAACTTGGCTGAACAGTATTCAGTAATGATTGTCCACTAACGTCAAAGCAATCAAACAAAAGTAGTTGTATAAGAAAACAAG
>JTDE01004190.1:43878-59847 GCA_014338405.1 Paragonimus skrjabini miyazakii
AACTGTTCACCTGTGGTTACAGATTCATGGATCGTCTTGGTTGCAAAAAGATCAGAATAGTGTGCTTTTATAAGTAGGTTTTGATAGCAAAAAGGATACACAATAAGGTATCCGAATAATATCCTGTTCTTCTGTTCTCCATTCAGTATTTCCTAAGGATACTACTGTTTAAATCAACTCACAAATATGCATTATTGTGTGATAGCTGTCCATTAAGTGTGTGTTGCGAACGGGAATCACTAGAAATTATCATTTGTTTTATAAAATCCCGAATTGTGTTTAGGAAACTGAAAACAATCTTGAACAGACCGTAGTTTAATCCAGGGACACACGTTAAATGTTACATTTCATATAAAGTAAATTTTCCCTATTCATTGTGTTTAAAATTTCAACCCTCACGGAAAGACAAATTCACTGAAAACACACGTCTGATCTCATTCGAAGGTATTTCTTGTCTCAACGGAGTACTGCATTTTCTGGACTTTCGACTTATCTAATCTTCAGAATGAATCGGTTGATCGCAAATCAGTTTTAGCTCTGATGCAGTCAGCCAAATGATCGGACGAGGTTGGATAACACTGTGCTAACTGTTTTGTGTATTCAGTATCTCAGAATTTCACGATAAAGACATAGAACAGAAGAAAAAGAACAGATCATGTATCTGTTAAAAGGTGACATCTTCCGAACCAAAATCTGATTTTATAATTGTGACCATGAGAAGTTTACAATCTGGTGAACATTCTAGATAGGCAGCGACTGTTATTCACAAACCTGTTTGATGAATAGTGTTGGAATCCAGTACCGGCAACCGGGCCAAAATGCCGCAGACCACCCCCGTATGGAGAGAAACTTGGTCTGTGTGTCGTAGCCTGGGGAATAAATGAATGATGTGATGGGAATGGTACGTAGGTTGGTGCCCGGAAAGATTTCGTCTCGTAAGATGTCGGTCTGGTGTTGGAAAACTCAGGTGAGATCAAACTGGGATAGACGGGAGATGGGTGAGCTTGTACTGAGGTCGCGTCATTGTTTGTAGACACCGTTGTAACACTATGGGAATGGGGTGTTGCCAGGACGGTCGGATCCTCAGTTCGATCGACTGATTGGTACAGTCGGTTTAGCTCTGACCTGGTCACAATTTCATTTAGTGGATCAACCAGTTCAGGCTGGGAACCCGCATTGGGTTGTATTCGTTCGGTTGCATATGGTGAGTTAATCCATCGAGGTCGTTTGCTGTGTTCAGCGTAACTTGATGTATCAGTGACACAGCTTGTAGGTAAGGATCCGATCGATTCACTGAACAACGCCTTAGCACAAAACAACTGATTCAAATATGGTGTTCTTAGACCATTGTTGAGATAGGGCTCCTCGTGCAGTCTGTCAGGGATTGGATGCGAAACAGTCGTAATTTCTGAATTCATTTCTAATGTTTCCGGCTCTGATCGATTCTGGAGGCTAAAGTCACTTGGCGATTCACTGTCATCCAAGAGTTTCTGTCCATCTGCATTTGCTTGCGTCTCGCTGAGTAATCGAGACCCTGCGAGTATGGACAAGGAACAACACAAAGTCTGCGGATCTGATATAATCCGGGAAGCAGACTGGTCAGCGGTTCGTGGGTCCTTAGGTGAAATTTCTTCGTAACCACTGGTTGACTCGGCCCCGTAGGGCAATTCATTGCCAGATTGGAAACACGGGTTCTCATTAGCGAGCATCAATCCGTCCATACCACAATTTGCTGGACTTGGAAAAGATGGGTGATACCAGGATTTTGGTGACAGCACGGAACGCTCGGAGTTCACCTGGGATGAAGTGGTCATGTGTGATGCGGAACAGTGAGGTTCCGGTTTTCCCCAGAGCATGGTTTGTAGAGAATTTGACAGTTTGTAGCCAAATGCAGGCTTGATAGGCAGTGCAGAAAAAAGGAAGATTGAGTTAGATATTTGTAGAAGTTTTGCAAATTGGAGAACATAAATTAACCATAAAGAACGCGGTTGCTTCGACCTATACTTTCTATTATGCACCAATCATGTTCTAGCTAACCACTCTGGCATACGTTGAGCATCAGCTATAACATTCCTATAAACAGACACTATTGTGATGTCGCTTTTATTAGTACCCGTCAGTATGGCATACTGTTTTCAGTGCTGAGAGTTGAGTTCGGCCGCTCCTTCATGAGGCAACCGTGTTGACTACTGTGTGAATAGTCCCTTACGTTGGGACCGGACGTATTATCATAAGAAAACGTTCTGTTACGCTCGCTTGTGAGCAATCTGATCACTTCGAGAAGCGACACGTCAACTTTTGTTAACTTCTTGTTTGTTTGATTGTTATTCCATCCAATTTTGTTTGTGGTATAAAGTTGTTCTCTGCAGCATGTTGCTACTTATTGATCACCATTTAGCAATAAACCAACAATTTCTTCAAGTAAGCACGTGTTTTACAGTTCAGATATCGATATGGAAAAGGACAGATATTACGGCTGAGCAATATTCACTGAGCGAAACTCTGTTTTCTTCGTCCGTTAGAGTTTTCTTGCTGTGTTCCACTTGTGGATTTTGTCCCTCGCCCCCTTTATGTTTATTCATCAGACAGGAAAAGTTTATTTTATATTCGTCGTATGTAAACCGTTTATCGCAAAGTTTAGTCAGTGGTCACCCCAGTAACTATCACCAAGGTATAGAATTTACGCTTAACATGAGCTCAGGCTTTTGGACCATATCCAAGTAAGTGTTGTTACCAATGCCCAGGGTCGGATAGACCCGAAAAACAAGTAAGTTGCATAGAGTGACTATTGCTCACACACAATAGCAGCTGTAGCATTCCCAGTCGGCCGCATCCGATTGTAGGTGATGTTCAAATTATAGCAATCAAATCCACTACTACTTATCAGTAATCAAAATACCGCTCAACAAGTCAGTGATTTTTGTGAGAGAACTTCTAGTCGAGGGGTCATCGAGTGGAGTTAACAGGACAGTTACTGTGTCTCTTCTGGAGGCGATCGGGCAACCTGATCATTACTCACGAGCGAAAGTGGCTGAGCGTTTGTATATGATAAATCGGTTATGCCTAACTTGACGTCATTTACGAAGGGTTCAACGCGGTTGCCTCATGAAAGCGTAGCCGGAGTTCTAATCCGGCCTGTGGCAAGGATAACGTGAGGTTGACTGGAAAGTTTGTGGGAATACAAAGCTGCGATCAGTCCTGAGCAATGTTAAACTTACGTCAACCAAATCCCCTATCACTTATCAGCAAACACGGAAACATCTAGGCATGTGTGTGCCTCCTCGTTTAACGCAAGCAACCTACGCGTTGTGGCCGGTGTAACCACTTTGGTCATTCAGTCCAAGATGAAAAACGAACCGGGCACGGATGTGCTCTCCTTCGTACAACTATTGCTAGCTATGTGTGACTTGAAATGGCTAGTAAACGGCAACAATGAGCTATGAAATTGCGACAGAAGTCTGAAGCACGGAGAAGAATTTAAATTATCTAGTCATTCTCGTAGTGAACAGATAAGTATTTCAATGCACGAGCTGTAAGAGACTACTAGTGGGTTTCAATTAGTAATAGTTACTTGTCACTTAATACTAATCATCCATATTTTTGATGCAAAATACACTCATTCACTAAAATTTTATACTGCATAATGAAGGTGTGATTGGCAGAACATTTTGAGACAGGGGCTTCTCCGGTACTGCGCTGTCTCGGCATATAAATAGGCCTTCTGTTAATTTCTCATCATCATCCTCACCATCAACTATATAAGCACATCAGCGGATCGGGGTGATGAGTAACAGAAGGACGGGGATTTAACTAACAACTACAGCTATGCTTATGCTCGTACATTCAACATCAATGTGCCTATAATTTACAGAAAAACAACTGAGCTATAAATGAAGGTAAGGTGTCATCAGCAAGAAAGCTTCATGACGGCTTCCACTACCACGCATCTTTTGACCAAACAACGAAAACATTCACCCTACTAATCCTGGTTATTCGCTGTTATACCGAGCATATCCAGCCACTGGCTTCGTGAGTCTCGAGGTTCCCAGCCAAAGAGGTGAACCCGACTTACAATAGCCAAACCCATCATGAACGACTTCATCTCTGTACACCAGATCATCACCTATACACTTCGCATCCTACATCAGACGACTGCGGCAGCGGTAGAGTTTTCGGTGTGACAGATAACCAACACGACGTAGTCACCTAAGTCTGTCCACACTTAAAGACTGAACCCGCCTGGTACTCACTATCAAATACCTGCCTTCTAACCTCATCGGTACGTACCTATGAATACTACCCGATGTGCGCAACTGTACGCTGATATCGATTGCCACACAGCTGAAGACTGTTCACGACTTCTACCTCGTGCGGCCAAGTTTCGCAGACTTGAAGTGGCACAGCTTTCACAGTCGCGTCTCTATTTGATGTTTCGCGTTGTTGGTAGAACCACATTGCATAGTTCCTTAACTTAGGAAGGCCTTTTTCCATATTGGGATAGGTATGTATTTTGACAAGTGTATGTTCGTCACAGTTGTGCGATATTTTCACCATAGTTCCTCATTAAGAATGAAATATCAGCAAGTGTTCTACCACACACATTGTCACGTCAAGTGACACAAAGCACCCGTCTTGACCTACACTTTCTTGTAAACACTCTTGCTTCGGTTTTGCTAATATTCAACCGGTACAGGGAACGCCACATCATCGTTTGACACTCATCTATTCTATATATTTTCAATTACTACTGTATAGGGTATTACCCAGACAATGGCGTACTTCCAGTTCAAGATTAGTAATCTTATCTCAGATTTCAGACTTTATTTCGTAGAAAAGAAACTTCTCAGCACCCTTGTAAAATTGTGTTTCATATATTAGCTTTTAACCTTTACCAGACTCTACATAACTAAATCGCTTCAAGATATCCGTTGTTAACGCATTTGGCTGTTAAGGTGAGAAAACATTTTCCCTCAATATACCAAAAATTTTTGGTTTTGCCATCTTGTTAACTAGAACGGATTATTTTGTCTCCGTGCTCTTTACTACACCGTCCCTATCCGTCTAAATCAAAATTGATTCCCCTACATGAAATCGTATAAACTTAACCCTGCTGTACAAACCAGAAAAAACAACCAATCGCTGTTTACTTTTTTTTAGTTTCCGGCATAAACAGAAAGACAAGATTGTCCAGTAAATCTTTTGCACGACTTTTCCAGCCACCACAGACTATTAGTGACAAGGAGAAATATTTCTATCGTTTTCTTTCGACCAATTTCTATACCCCAATTACAACCAATTGATACTGACAAAATTCCTCCTTAACAGTTACTGCAGTTAGATGTCACTTTACCGGTTGTCAATGGGTGTTACACCATGAAAATTAAACGGTAACTCTGGACGGCACTGGACACCAGATGGATTTCCACGCAATTCCTATAATTACCCTGGGATATGATTTAATTGGGGACTTTCGAGATTCTGACGATATTCTGAGCATCGGTGGGCCGGAGGTTGACTTCGGTTATATTTTCTTAGCGGCAGACTATGAATCAGGAGATGAAGCCTTTATAAGTAGCTGCTAACGATTAGTCTAAGGTATCGGATACAACGGAAGTCTTTTAGTGCGTACGGCAAATTAATGAAGTAGTTCTGATATTTTCTCTTTGAGAAATTACACTTGATCAACCCCACAGACAATTTTAAAGTCTATATTGCATTTCTCAGCCTAAATAACAATAAACATGTCAGAGTGATTTGTTTGGGAAAATAGGGAAAGTGAACTGGGCTGAATTCGTGACCATTTTGGCAAACAGAGACTTAACTTATCCTAATAGTTAACCAGAGGTAGATGAAGTCCATGACAAGAATCATCTCAGGATAATGGTTGATAGTTGAGTATCAGTCATACTTGAAGAGATTACTAGTTTAACAACATTTTTGCTTTTGCAGACTGACGTAACAGTTAGTAAAAGTAGTGATCGGTTATCTTTTAATGTCATTCGCTGTATTATGAATACAAAATTGACTTTCTAATTATGAGAGTTGACGTCAAACTGTTTTTTTCTATATATTAGTTAAAATAATCCATTGGACAGCGACTGGCAGTCGTTCGCTGGGTTAATGGTCGTTGAACACTAAAGTCGGAGGAGTCATGGTAAAGTAAAGTTGACGTAAGCTTAATTTCAACAGAATGGCAAATTACAAGATGATAATGTTTGAACTAGCGTAGTATGGATTCATTCATAAGCTATACCACTAAAATGGGTTTTCTAAGCTATTGTCAGTGTCTTGTCCTCCAGATTACTCAAAGGAAATTATTGAATTGGCTATAACGAATGAAATAGAACCATATTATAGGTTTGGGAGGCAATATCACAGGACGGAATTTGTAGAAAGATACCACCGTGGATAATACAGAATCACGAGCGTTTATAAATATGAATGACTATTTTCAAGTTGAACATCACCCACGATAGATCGCAGCTGTCGCATTCCCATAGACTTTTCAGTCGGCCCCTTTTGAAAAGATGAAGTTCAACTTGAAATTAACCAAATCCCCGACTACTCATTAGCAATCTAAAATATCGCCTAGCAGGTTTAATGAGATCGGAGATCTCGACCTGTCTAGGAAGTCCTAATCGCGGGGTTATCGATTGGAGTTAACAGACAGTAACTGTGTCTCCATTTCGAGACGATCGGGCAACCTGATCATTACTCACAAGCGAAAGTGGTTGAGCGTTCACATATGATAATTTGGTCGTGCCTAACGTGAGGTCAATGGCGCACTGGTAAACACGGTTGCCTCATGAACAGCATGTCCGTGGTTCAAGTCCCGGTAGTGGAGATGAGATGCACTACTGACGAGCTCTAATGAGAGCGAAACTCGAGTCTAGTGCTTCTTTTCGAAAGGGGCCGACTGGAAAGTCTATGGGAATGCGACAGCTGCGATCAATTGTGGGTGATGTTCAACTTGAAATTAACCAAATCCCCGATTAATCTTCAGTAATGAATGACTATTTTTAAGGCTCACTAGAAACAAAGGAAAACTACATTGTGACTCACTACCACTTCTGTGATCTAAATGCATCATTAACCCGAGCAGTTAAAGAACCGCACCGTATTCAACTTGGTAAACTCTTCAAATATTTAATTGGAAACTCCTGTGGGCCTTTGGTTGAGGGTTCACTTTGTTTAAGACATCAAAGCAACACTAAGTATTCAGTGGTAGGTTTGGATTTCTGCTTGAAATTCTTTTGGCTCAAACTCATGTCAAAAAGTCGTCGTCTATTTGCATATATGTAGCAATGTACTGTACCCAACAGACTTTTCAACAGAACTTGAGGGTCTGTGAAAAGCGTTTGCTATATCATCCAATGTATGATACATATGGCCATGTGGACTGTTGTCAAATCTTAGTGAGTCTTCTGCTTATGCTTACCAACAATTTTGTTTCAAGACTTCTTACAGAGTCTACAATCCAGCGGTATTTCCACAGAGTGCAGACTACCTGCACATCACTCTCAAACTACAATTTATCCCCATGAACTCACTTCTAGAAAAAATGATGCCAGTGAACTTTCTATCCGAAAATTTGATTGTCACTGCAATGTTATGAACGCTTGGAACTTCTACGGTGGTCAACCGAAATTAAGGCCAAGCACACACCCGGATGAAGGTCAGATTGAGTTGATTTGGGCAGACGATTATAGTCGCCGTAACTACCGGATCTCTTGTAAGCTTTTATGCTCGTAATCACTAGCTTGATGATATATCATAGCAACTAAAGTGTTACTCACACTTCAGAACACATTTCACATTTAATCGAATTTTCCGACTGGCCAACAGCAAAGGAAACCCAGTGTGATTCTCTTGTCAAAAGTTCGATCTTTCAGATAACCCAGCCGATATCCGCTGTTTTTACCACGTGTTAGGTGTCTTCAGCCATGTCTTATCATTTTGGCCAGTGAAAAAGAAATGACCTCTTGTCTTGGTTTTTTAACATCCATTCACCGTGACGAGCCAAATGGAATTGACAGGGTGTGATGATCTGTTGACGCCAACGTATTTCGTATCGTATGCTCAGTCAACTAGTCCACTATATAAAGCGAACATAACGGGTATCGTTTAATGTAGGTTTACAAAACGGGTAAACACAGTGAGCACGGAATAAACGCGATGACTATGAACTAACAACGTTGATCAGGGACTCAACAACCAAATGGAAACGTGGATTTTTGGCTGGAAAACCGGAAGAGTCGAACGTCGTTTACGGATTAAAGCACCAGACTGGTGTTCATCGAAATTGAACACTGACCATTGAGATTCTGAGGCTAGTCTGTTGAGTTTGTTTCTTTGATCTTGTGCCAACTATTACGGTGTGCATTCACGACTTTCAGATATGACAAGGTAACTGACCTGTTACTTCTAATCTGTTACCGGACGCTCAGGACTTTTCGGTTACCTTGAGGTTCTTGAACCACTGATACCGAACCATTGACATATCGTGCATATCGAAATGAGTACATCAGTTATTCACGTTAAACATATGCAAGTGTTTGCTTAATGGTCAGACTGTATCCATAAGTACCTCTGATCGATTACTGCTGTTCTGATTACGTAAATTGACATGATCGGTGAATATGTTAGTCCTGATTGGCTCAAGAAGAGTTTCGATAAGATGACCCGTTGGTGGTAATGTTTCAAGCGTGTCCAATGCGAGGAATAGTGCCTGACCGCATCCTGCATAAGTATGTTTTCAAGCTCCATATACACATCCAACTCGATGGGCAGTCGTAACTAAGTTGAAATCAGAAAACCGTTTACTTTACAAATAATGTCAGGTGACCAGATCAAAGCACGTCCAGCTAGTTAATCATACTGAACACAGTTATACCACTCTTTCAGTGTCCATGTTCAGCAAATAACCACGCAGACAAGTCAGTTAGCACAACCACAGCGCACTCACTAATCGGCCATGGGCTATTGTGTCTCTGTACGTATGCGCATGCACCCACCTAGGTTATGAAGCGAATCCGCTAAACGGTGCGAGAGGGCAACGTGCGAACCACATTAGAACAAGTGCACGAATCTACCCAGGTTGAAGTGTCGACATAGTCTTTCTGATGTAAAGAAAATTTCGACCCAGGCTACTGATAACCAACCGAACCCAATCCATTCAGAATGGTTAGTCATAGCTGTTGTTTGATCTGAAGAGAAAAATGAGCGATTGACTGATTGGCTATCCTAAGGAATTACAGAACCAATGAAATTTATCGCCTTTGTTCGTTTGAGAATCTCCGCTAAAAGAAGTAGTCCAGTTTCAGACAATTCTGAAGAGAAATGTACCGGATTTACTCAAAATCGTTTTAAGCTTTGTGAGTGAGGTTTTGTTAAAGTTAATCAACAGAACAACTGTGAAAAGGGTACAGTTTATAAGCGACAGATCAGCCAGTGATATACCTGTAGACTAACTATCATCTTACAAAGGGTATAAATTTCAAACATCGGGTCATTGTAATCTGTACGGTGTGGAGCTTACAGTGGACAACAAACTTCGATGTAAGAGACTTAATAACACTGCTGTACCAGGTGGCATGGACTCAAGGAATCAGTAAATAACACCCATGAATTACGCAGTCACGTAACAAGGAAACAGTCTGATGCTGTGTTACACATGTGAGTGATTAATGTACACTATCCTAATGTAGAATTCAAATGTATTGGCTAAATCAATATTCCTCCTCGTCATCATTTTCAGTCAGATTCCCATTAAGCCATATAGTACTCTTCCTAAAGCGTAACCAACACACGGAGGAGATGACTCACCTAAAGAATTGGATAATACACTGAGGAATCCTCTTCAGTTTACTGTGATGACCACAAGAACAGTGAAGAAATTCTTTGACCCCCACCATCAAAGCGACTATTTCCAAAGGACACAAACAATTGATTCCAGCCAACCATATGAACAGCTTATACGAATTGCTCTTTTAAATGCTCAGACCTATTGGAATGCCTTGACACATTTTAGAATGAACAGGGATGTTTGGATGGTTGAAAATGGAGGCACTTGTCACTATTCATGTGGTCAAATACGACAATTGGAGGAATGGAATCTTAATTCCTGTGACTCCCAAATTAGCATTAACAAAGAACATGTCGGTGTTTTAAATAGAGTGGTTATTATGGAGGACAAACATATACCAGATCATACCGTAATAGAACGGAAACTGGCTGATCACGTACAAGTGGCCTCAGAGGAACGGAACACTTTTGAAGCACCATCTTGGAGACGCCTGACAATAGGTGATGAGTACATTCGATGTCATGACAAACACGGTCTACGTTTGATAATTGCTGACAAGGCTAAGTGTTACGTGATTTCACAGGCGCAAAATAACACACAAACCTTTCGTGGCAATAAATGATGTTGAGCTTAAAAACTTACCATGAAGAGAAAAATGCGACAACCATGCAGACCTTTTTTGTAGACCAACGTTGTTTGTAATGGTTACTTAGTTAGAAAATGTAGTACTGTTGTAACCTCAAAAAAGTTTTCTACCTAGCTTCTGAAGTTAACCTGCCCAACACGTCGAATGAGCATGATGGTATGGGGTAGTTCTGTACCCTTACGAATCTTACCAATCCATACATGGTTGTTTGAAATCATGTTGCAAATACGTTCGATTGTCGATGCTAAAGAAACGACGGTAAAACAACTAATCGCTTAACAGGGCTTTGTTCATACCTGTCGTGCCACAGCACCGATTTTCTTTACATAACTTTGTATTAACACTCAAGTTTATATTGTATTGTGCTTTATCGTCATTGGCGTAATGTGAAACGATGCCACAGGTTTTGCAAGCCATTTCAGACTCAGCATCAGCTTCGTCAAAAGCGATACTAGTTTCCATATTCAGGAAAGGATTCCAAGGCTCTTGCGAAGACCATAGAAAAACTAGCTCAATCCTAGTCAGTACTACGATTCTGAAATTCATTATATTTCGTTGACTCACTGCAGCTTGGTAGGCAAAAATTACGGAAGAACAGGCAGGGTTTCACCCTGGAATGGGATGCGTTGGTCAAATTTTTACACTTCACCAAATTATAGAGCACTACCCTGTGTACCGCTGATTAACAATTGCCGTATTTCTCGGTTATAAAGGTGAGTTCGATTCGGCGGGTCGATCTACATTTTCAAGTCGCCTAAACACAAGAGTGCACTGACCTATACAGGGTTTGTTTTTTCTTCTTCGTGGTTGTGTAGCAGTTAAGCATCAGTGTGAACCACTGATGTATTGCTGTCTATGATGATGATGTGCCCTGTTCTCCTACTTTGTTCGGATTAAGGTTTACGGTGAACTGTCTGATCGTTTCAGTACCAGGAGCAGCGTACCTCAAGGCTGTCCGTTTTTACCATTTTTGTTTACTTTTTTCATGGAAGAAATAATGGAGGACAGTATGCGGCACTCACAAGATACCGGCATGGACTTCCTACTTCGTGGAAGACTGACTGATCTTAATTGTGCTGATGGGAAGGTGTTGCTGTCAGACAATTTTCAAGCAGCACAAACGATGGTAGACGGTATTTCGCGCACTGCCAAACAGTTCGGACAGCACTTTTCAGCCTCAAAGTGCCAAGTGCGTCTACAAGACCACTATGATGACATAGATTTGATGTTCGGTAACAAAGTGGAAATTGCTGGCCGGTTTGTGTATTTGGGAAGCTGCAGCAACGGTGGCGGAGGTAGAGGGAATCAAACAGAGGCCTTTATCCCTAATGTTAGAGCGGTATTCGTCAATCTGGGACACGTATGGCGACGGAGAGTTATCACTCTGAGGGTTTCGGGTTGGGTATATAAAGCAACTGCGAGGGCTATGAAACTTGACCACCCAGAGTAGAGGACGTTAGCCGTCGTCACGTATTTGATCACCGACGTCTGAGTTCCATTGTTCGTTTCGGGTGGCACCAATGAGTAAGCAACGAGGAGGTTAAAAAGCGGGTATGTGGCTGCGGCTATCAAACGAGTTCTGTTATTCAATCCTTACATGTGGACGGACTTAGACGGTTAGGTCATATAATAAGGATGTAAGCTAGTCGTCTGCCATACCGAGCACTGTTTGCCGATGCTGCGGCCGACTGGTGTAAAGTGCGAGTTGGATAGATGATGACCTAGCGTAGAAAAATGAAATCGCTCACGAAGGAGTCGATCACTGTAGATCGGGTTCGTCTCCGTGGTTGGGGACCTCACGATCCACAGAATCGGCGGCTAACCTGGTTTAGTGGCGTGAATGTTGTCGTCCTTTGACCGAGTTGTCTGTGAAGTGAGTGCATTTAATGACACGGGGCAGTGAAAGCCGTAAGGAAGCTGTCTTGCTGACGACGCCTTGCTTTCACTCACAGCTCGGTTGTTTGGTTGCAAGGTGTAGGCACCTTGATGTCAAATATTTGAATATAGACGTATTTATTTTTAGTAGTAAGGCCCCCTCCTCTTCCACCTCTTTTTACCTTTTCTTCTGTCTTCCTATACAGGGTTTAACTTTATTCTCCTTCATGATTGTGTGGCAGTCAAACATCCGTGTGAACCACTCATGTACTGTTGCCCATGGTGATGATGACGATGATCAGTAGGTTAAATTATATAACCACCGTCGTTAGATCTATATTCCTTCCCCTTGCCTATGCTTGTTGGCATCGCTTTCTGTCAGGTTGGTTCTTTCCTTACGACTCCGGCATGGAACCCGGTGTGCCAGTGCAGTAAACTTGTCTCCATCCAACCATCATCATCGTCAACATCATCCAAATCATTATCCCCATAGACAATAATACACCAGTAGTTCTTATTGATTTTTGATGGTCATACAACGGGGAAGAAATAGTCAAACCCTGCATAGAAACGAATCGAAAAAAAGGATGGCAACGAAATAGACCTAACAACTGGAAATAGCTGGTTCTATATTCAGACAATCAGAATCAGCCTGCCTACGTCTTGCATACAATCTAACTTGCCAAGCTGCCGAATCATTCTCGCTGCGTTAAACGTACAAGGTTGTTTTCTACGTTTCTGTTCGCAGTCCTTCGAACGCTCTGACTCCCAACGAGGGCTTCATTGAAGTGTACGTTGTCAGAAGGAGCTGGACTGTACTGTAACAAATAGCGGAAGATATCGCCTAGTGACAAGTTCCTTACATTACCTCTAGTAACGCGGGATCTGAGAGGGAACTCGAAATAAGGTGTTCGAAACACCTCACTGATACATTACATTTGTTTGACCCAGCAGCACCATTCATTACGTTGTTACGTTTATAAGACTGTTCACATTCACGAAAACTGTGCTGGTCAGACTCCACTGCACGCAGAAGTTGTTGATGCAAACAGAATAACTGTATAACAACTGACTCTGATCTTAGTTGTACGTGTCAGGTATACTATATAGTTTGTTATCATGTAACTATTATGTTTTTTTATAAGTGTATCCACAGAAAATCTCAGCATTTTAGAACATTTATCATTTCGTTTTATTAATTATTTGGTTCTTGACAAATGACACTGTAAGTGACTAGGATGATGGTGGATAGACAGATTTTTGTTTAAACAACTACCGTATCACTTCAGAATCGTCCGAGACCTTGAATAAATTGAACTTCAATCCGGCGTGAATACAATTCAATTTTTGTGTCATAGAGGAATTTGGTCCCTTATAGTCAGAAGTCTATTAAGGCAGTCGCGGTCCATGTGCATGTGCGTATATTTGTTGACCTGGCACCCAAAACACGACTGCCACTACTGTGCACCAGAATTGATGCTGTCAACTTGGGTTATTTCCAACCCACTAATTTTGTACAGCACTTGTGGCTGTCAAATGAACAAGACAAAAACTGATGGTACTTATGCACTGATCCGGGATACAAATCGAGAATTCACTGTCTTGGTTCACCGACAATGAGAAATGGCAGATAAAATTTTGATTCCGCAAAACAATGCCCAGGGGGAGTTAACTGAACAATTCCAGTCATCTTTTTCAATCAAACCCCCCTTTCAGCACTTCACCCAAGACTGTTTCGTTAGTCCATGACCTTTACGTGAGTCACTGAAAGCCTGTTGTTTATGACCAAAATTGTGTGACGCTACTGTTCGAAATCTCCACCCTCCACTCCTAACTTCAACAACTGATAAGGAAGGAATCTATCACATTTCATTAGAGATGCCCATTCTTATGTGTTCCCTTTTTAAAGTGCATGCTTGCATTCGGAACTGGGCCATATTGGCATCAACCCAAGCACACACACACATACACATATCACATGTAATTTGTGAATTCAGCGTTAGTCTTGAACGGTTCGAAGCCAAATGTTAAAAACGACAGCTATTCAACATGTAGTGAAAACAAAATGAACATATTCAATGGGGATATTTTTGCATGCCTAATTAAGTGAGAGCATTAGCCCCATAGCATTGACTGATCACCTATGTGTAAGCGCATGTTTTATCAAGACGGATTGAGATGGACATGGGGATGTTGCACTCACATACTAACGCATTCCCAAATACGGCTGTAAGTGAACAAACTTAGTATAATGTGGCTCAATTTTTATGACAAATACACTACAGCACACAGTCCAAAGGACAGGTGTAAAGTGTGTGTTATAGCAAACTAAGTGTTGTGCTATGGATTGTGTGTTAAAGTGCGCATCATGTGATGATGTACTTGACATCTGATGTTACGAATTGAATTTCTGATAGCGTCCGTCAGACGAATTCATTCTTTCAGTCATTAAGGATGGATAGAATGTGAATTAAAATGACATGCAATCCTCTTTCATGTTGTGCAACACCTGTCACTCTTGTAATTACCGGCATAAGTGGTGTTCATCTGTCGTTGGAGGAGTTAGTAAACACATTAGCTAATTGGATTTATTTGCGTGTAGATTGTCGTTGCTAGGCAAAGTTGTCTGTAAGTTAGAGATGAAGTCAGACATGGGACAGTGGAATCCGCTTGAAGTAACTATCTTGTGCATGTCACACAGTTCTTCGTTTCAACTCATGATTATTTCTAGCGTGTTTGACTTTGGACGTGACGATTGTTTTAGGTCGAACACAGATTTCATTGTGTAGTTTTCAAAATTAAAGGCATTCCATCATTTAGGGCAGTTTTCAGTTAGAATGTCACCAGAAGGACACTCCTGCCAACTTCATTAGAACACATGGACTTTCACAAGGTGCGCTCCCAGTTCAACCACTTGTCGTTACACATTTACGATTTCTCTTTTGACATCGATGATGAAAATGCTGTTTTCAGCAGTTTCAATATGTACTTGACAGTACAGTGATCACCTGGAAAGTCCTTTATTTTCTGACGAAGACAAGTTCAAGATGTTTTCATTAAATTTGTACGTAACAAAGAAGCTGGTCGGGGGGGTTTCTCGATTTGCTCGACCACTGACACACGGTGAGGTTTTGAGACAAGAGCCAGTGGCTGGTCACAATGGTCCAGAGCAACAAAGAAAATACGAAATTGTCGGAATATTCTTTTCCTTTCTTTAAAGCTCACCGATTTTGTTTTTCTTTTAGTCAAAATGTGAGACAACACCTAAACAGATGAATTATTCCGGACTCAGAGCCTTCCATTTCAGTGTTGTAAGGAACTTGTTTCCAACTGAAAATATACTATATGCAACAATTCCAGTCCAGTCCCAATCTATTCTTGTTACAGTCTTACGAATCTGAGTTAAAAATGTTGACCAACTGGATTGTATACCCTCGTCAAAATTTTCCCGTAGAAACAGGTCCATGCCACGTGAGCACAAGGGTTGTTTACTCAACAAAGTAACACATGGGTTAAACGTTTGAAACAGGACCACAAACAAAACCATTCATTTGCACACGTTACTTGGTCCCAGACCGTCTCCGTTGTCACAGACGCTAATGGTCAGTTCCTTTACGTAGCAGGCACCATTTTGGGCGATGCT